>VXAX01000511.1:81332-124455 GCA_013399835.1 Leptocoma aspasia | reverse complement strand
AATGATTCATTTTCTCCACCTGGACGCCCGACTGGGGGTGGTATGGAGTCCCAATCTATGCTCAGGTGGCTACTAATTTGTTGCACTATTCTGGAAATGAAATGTGATCCTCTATCTGAGGATATTGTGGCTGGAACTCCGAAGTGTGGCATTATTTCTTGTAATAATACCCTGGCCACTTCCCAAGCCTTGACAGTTCTGGTAGGGAATGCCTCTGGCCACCCTGAAAATGTATCTGTCAATACCAACGAATACCGATACCCCCTTTTTCTTGGGAGTTCTGTAAAGTCAATTTGCCACTGCTGTCCAGGTATATGGCCTCTCCCAGTCTGACCAACTTTTGGTCTGGTGGTATTCTTGGGGTTACTCTGGAGGCAAAAAGTACACTGTGGGGTCACTTGAGTAATAGTGACATAAGTTCCTGGCAAGGATTCTTTCAATCAAATAGGTGTTCAGGGCATCAATTCCCCAGTGTGTTTGCTGGTGTCCCTCCCTTACCAATGACCACAACAAATGAGAAGGAATAACTAGCTTCTTGTTAACAGTAGTCCACCTTGATCTTGGATTAACTTTCTGTCTTTCTTATTATATTGTCTTACCTTCAAGGGCCATCTGGAATTAGGGCTCCCTCAGTGGGAATCTCACCTTTTGCTGCTTCTTTTGCCTCTCTGTCTGCCAGATCACTTCCAGTTCTGAGCTCACTTTCTGGTATGCCTTGGTATGCATTTTCTGGTAGCTGGATCCCAATCGCTCTGGGTGCATGCACAACCCCAAATGCATACCTTGAGTTTGCCAGTTCTCAGTCTTTTGTGCAGAGGTGTTTGTTGGTAGCAGTCCAGACTCTATTACTTCTCTGCAAGTGGTGAAAGCACACCCAGCATGTCTCTTTCCACTGATGCCATACCTGCTCCCATCAGTGAACCAGGTCTCTGCATTATCGAGGGGGTATCCTTCAAATCTGGATTATTGGAGCAGGTGGCCTTGACAGTTTCCAGGCAATCATGGATCACTGGTTCTCCTGTATTCCCACTGAGGAAGGAAGATGGGTTCACAAGGTTAGTGACTACAGTCTCTACATCAGGAACCTCTGTGGGGAAAGCCAGTGTCTGCCTTTTACTTCCAGCACTGCAGACACTGTGTGGGACCCTGGCAGAGTTATCTTCTGGCCCTGGGTGAACTTGCATGCTTCTTTGCGGTCTCGCCTTAGAGTCCTGTGCCTCACACTGACCTCATAACTCAGGCAGATGACTGTTTGCTTCACTACCTGAGCCTTTTTCTGAGGTACTCTATACCCTTGTAAACCAAAAGGTTCAGGAGGCTTACTGTCCAATCCACACATGCCTCTTGGGTTCAGGTAGCTCTCAGGAGGTTGTCTACATACTGCAGCATCTGTCCTTCCTCTGATGGAGCTTCCCAGGACTCTAGATCTCTTTCTAAACCTTGGGGCAATACCATCATGTGAGCTGAGTCTTAAGCCCACTCTTGGGATTTTTGTCTGGCGTCATGGAGAGGGAGGCAAAAGAAGGCATCCTTCAAATCTAAAACAGTAAATTAGGTTAGTTCAGGTGTCAAACATGTTAGCAAGGTGTATGGCTTTGCCACCACTGGGTGCAGATCCTCAGTAGTCCTGTTAATAGCTCTCAGGTCCTGTACTACTCAATATGATCCANTCTCACAGTCTTTTCCCAGTTTTTTCTGGTTCAAAATCAGCTCTATCAAAGCATTGTTTTCACTGACATAGGGCACACAGGGCACACACACTTCCCTGTTACAGCAAGAACTCTGATATGCCCACGAACACAAACCCCCTCCCGTGTCTTAAATTCACGAGAGTCAAGGCTAAGCCATGGGAAGGGAAAAACATACATAAATCACCACACTGTAGTTTTTATGCATAAAATGCTACAGTTGTTGCAAACAAAATCCTAAAATCTCCACAAATGCAGCCATACAGTCCCGAGAATTAAATTACCACAATGCGGGGGAAGAACCACACAACCCCCCCTGTATCTCAAACCTCGGCAATCAGCTATAACAAGCCCTCTCTACTACAGCTCTAACAGAGCAAGTTTGCAACTTTTACACAAAGCATTGATGAGAGGCGCATTATACTCAAACACCAGGTGTCACAGGGAATACCATTCCCTGTCATTAGAAAATTCACACACAGAAACTCACCGGGAAAGGGGGTTTCTCTTAAAGTGCTCACTTTTCTCAACACAACACACAGCATACAACACTTCAGCATCCACCCACATCAGCTTTCTCTGGTATTCACACACTCTGGACACAATCAAAATAACAGCACACAGTCAAATAGCAAAAAAAATTAAAATTATTAGCTGAATCCGGTGATTTACTGGATTCACAAACTCTCAGGGGTCAAGCCAGTGGTCAAGACAGTGCTCCTCCCTTTGACTGGAGTCACTCTAGAAGGAGCAGGATATTCTTTGTAAGATAAGTGAAGTGACAGGGAGAAGTCTTCCTGGCTCTAAGACAGCAGAGCACTCAAATACAGAGCATCTTGATTTACTGCTAGATTGGTTTTTGAACTGACAGTGCTGACACAGCAACATTTTTTTAAAATTCTCTTGAACAGGAGCAACCAGAATGTGGCAGAGAATCCTGTGTAAAGAATAAAATACAGGCCAGACTAAGTCTATGCAATCTCTCATAGAGCTGTCTGATTTCTTCTTTCTGCTTCATGATTTACAACATCACAAACTGTGAAGCACACATCTCAACAACAAAGTTTGATGTTAAATTACTTTTCCAATTCCCCTTATCTCTCCTTGTACTGAAAAGGCCATGTCTGTCTGTCACACAGCACTTTTCCCTCCGACAGGATTTCCAGAAACCAGAATGAACATAAGCTTTAAAGCAGGAGAGCAGTGGCCAGGCAGCAGGTGCCCAGATGCGCTCACAGTACTCCAGTGAAACAGTTCTGCTGCAGCCTCCACAGTTTCTCTGAGCAACCACCTAAAGTTATTTCATGACTGGCCAAGGTAGAGACTTCACAGCAGGTGTTGAATGGCCACAGAGACCTTGGAATACTGCATATTAGGAGCAGGGCACAGAGGAAAATATTTTTGCTTATGGAGTTTTTGAGAATAGCAAAGATGTGTTACACTCAGTACGCTTTTAATTTCTGATAGGAATTAAAATGCACCGCATTTGTTGACAGGAGTAACCAACTTACTATGAACTATAAAAACCACCTTTGCTCCTAAAATCAGCTGATGATGATAGATTTGTTCACAATACACTGTTCATTGTTGAATATCACATTTTTCTGGGGGCTGCAGCTGGCAGTGATAAAAATGCCTCTCCGCTTTGCACCCAAGTACTGCAATTTGGGTCAGATGGACACTCTGGGGAAAGGTGCAAGGAACAGGAATCTCTCCTTTTCCGAGTTGCACGGACTGTTCAATGGATGAAAGGCTGTAGAGTGCAGGTGAAACAGGAGGCAGAATGACAAATACAGCATGCAGACAGGCCACAGCATGAAAAGAAACAGGAATATCCAGGCCCCAGGTGTGAGGGAAAGTCTGACTTTTCTCTGAGGACCCTACATGGTCATGTCAAAATCATAACAACCCAGAAAGCCATTGGAAGTTGCTGAATGGAGAACAATCTGAGGCAGGAGACTTGTCTTTCACTAACACTTTAAATGGAGATGTGTTTCCAAACAATTTCTTTTTGTCCAGTCTCAACCAGGAGACCTCAGCAGTTTCATGGCTTTGTATGAAAACAACTTACAGTTTTAGGTTGTCTCCAAATGATACTGAGTTTGGGATGCAGTCTGCATCACTGTGAGCACATTTTAAAAGAAAGATGCAGGAAGATACACTTTCGCAGCTCTGGCTGGCACAAGTTTTCCTTGACAACTCCTTGAAGAAAACTGACAGCCAGTGCCAGGTCTCACTGTCAGAGACATTTCTGAGACAGCAATTGATTGTTCTTGGTCTTAGACTAAGCAAAATGTTCATTTAAGATAATTACAGCTAAACATGAAAACAAGTGTAATTTTGCCACCCTGGATTGTCCCACACAGAGGGCATCAGGGTGGGATGGGAAAAAATACTTAGTCATAGCATTGTGATCTGAGCATTGACAGGAAAGATGGGAAATGAAACACCAAAATGGAGATCTGGTATCCTAATGCCACAATTCTGGAGACGGATAAGAAGCTTCAAAGTTGTCAACAAGCTCCATGTTGTTCTCATTTCCTATTCTGGCTCTCCAGTGGCTGAATTGAGCATTAAACCAAGCAAATAACTTTGTGAGACTAACTCTCAGATATGGCAGCTGGCAACACACAACACTGGGGGAATACAGACAGGATATTGCTACCAGAGGCAGACAGGATAGCAGGCACGGCAGGCATCATCCTGAACTTCTTTTTCTTTAGGGTGTGTGGCAGATGTGGAGCTGCTCAGTAATTATTTAAGAATACCAAGAACTTACTTAGTCATCAGAATGTTTTTCTACAGCTGTGGTGGTTTCATTCAGTCAGTCAGTCTGGTCAAGTAGGCAGGAAGGAAAAGCTTGGCAAAATAAGTGACGCTTCTTCGAGAGTCAAAAGCCAGTGCCAAGAAGAGGTAGTTCTGGTTTCTTTTCCAGCAACCTATAAAACCAGCTCTGACTTGGACAGACAAAGGACACAAATACGGCAGGATGTTAAGAATGAAGATGAGCCCTAACAAAAAGAGCTTCATGCTCTTAACACTGTGCTTTATTTACTAATAGAAGAAAGTAATTGTTAAGTAATATTATTTATGCAAATTCTATATTACATAATTCCCTCCTTCCCCTGATGCTGTAGAAGATACTTTATGTCAAACATGCCTTCTTCAAACACAGTACACCATAAAGTGCAGATTCCCCAAAAGAACTGTGAGTAACTAATGGCAGCCAGAAAGATCAGATAGCAGATCTGATGAAGAGAACTGAAATTCTGCTTTGAGGTATAAAATAGTCACACCTTCTCCACTGAGACTAAGACTCATGCAATTGGCTTTCAGCCAGCAATTCCCTGCAATGAAATGTAGATAACATGTGACTGCAATGTCATGCACCTTTAGCATTCCCTAAAACCACGTGTGAAACATGGATGGTTAGGAATAGGAGAGAACCTGCAGCTTCTACTGTGGTAGCATCAACTTGGGCCCAGCAGTCAGAGGAATCCTACTGAAAAAACCCAGATCTTTGGTGCAGATTAGCACAATGGTTCCTTCCCATCACCTTTCCAGAATTCACCCTTCTTTCAGTTGGTGGGAGTGTTAATGTAAGATAAAAACTCATCAGAGCATGAAATAGCAGAGTTATGAAGGCTAATGCACACAACAAGTTCTCTTCATTGAAGACAGCACTATTACAGGTATTCACTCTGAGGTACCAGTAACATCATTATGTCTTTTGAAAATTCCCGCTGTGTTTCATTTCTTTGCTCACAGTGAACTTTATCCGAATGGACTCACAAGAGTCACACAGTCCACAAGATCTAGGTGCAATTTCTTCTTTTACAGAGATTACAACAAAAATGGAAGCAGTCAGTCCTCTCTCTATGATAAGCACTCTTTGACAAGGACTCTTCTCCTCAGACCTCATGAACCTGTATGCCGTATGAAGCCCTACTGAACTTCTCCTTACTTTCCTAGGCTGATCAAAACGCAGCTCTTGGAAGCTTCTTTCTAAAGCCCCAGATAAGAAACTTTACTTTAACCAAACTCAAAAATGCTAATGAAAGTAATTCAGTTAGTGCAGAACAAAGTTAAAAAGCAGACAAAAATGGACATAAACTATCATTACTGGGCTACAATATGACATTTCCTCTGCAGTGAGGCACCACTAGGAAGGTGCACCACATCTGGAGGTAAATCTCACACAGAGTCATATCAAAGGTTACAGCCAAATACAGGCTGCAAAAATTGCAATTAGCTGGAACTCCCTAAGCAACAGGGACAATGCTTTCATAATAGCACAAAATAAGTGACCTAAAAATAAGAACCCTTGGCTAAAAAATGTGGTCATTCAAAAAACTACACTGAAGGGTAAAGGAACCAAAGCTGGTGTCACTTACCTCCTTTATGCTTACATTGAGGCAAGCCCTTTAGGAAGTTCTTACATTATATGGCAAGATGGGAATAATGAACATACCCTTTGTTTTTGCTATCTGCTATTTTAATGCAGGTATAGTCTTAATGAAAAGAATATACATTCTGCTATACACAACTTCACTCTGAGTCTGCCGTTTCATTCACATCAAGTTTACAAATGTATGCTGCAGCAAATTCTAATGGATCTTCTGTCATTACACATAGTCCCTTAGATTTTTATTTTAAATCAGCTCCTGCTTTTCCAGGAGTTAGTCTGGTATAAGGCTTACTTTCTGATATGCTGTGCAGGACAACAGCTTAGGAAGACGTTATCGCACATGTTGCTTTTTTTTACTAGTTAAATATCACAGGAGTTTAAGCAATACATATTCTGAGAGAGGACTCACAGATCTGTATCATTTAACTAGGAAAATTATTTTCTCGTATTATCTCAGGTCTCTATCAGGATACAGTAGTTTGGTAATTGTTGAATTCTTTTCCATGTGTTTACCCAGCCTGTGAAGTTAACAGTCCATGGTAACTTCTTCACAGGTGAGGTGATAAGATGTCAAAATACAAAATCTGCAGCACCCGAGTGAACAAAGAACATAAAGGAGGCCTTTCTCACATTCCTTCTCCTCCAACAAAGAAGCTACAGCTTTTGCTTTTTGCTAACTCCCTCCACCAGCCCAAGACTTGCCATCAGTGGCTGTGGGTGAGCACTGGCTGTGGGTTTCAGCTGATGGGCACAACGAATGGCTTGGAGTTCATTTGAAATGGAAAAAAAACCAGGGAACTAATTTTGATAAGAGAATGAGTTTAAGGGTCTCAGGAGCAGGAAAAGAATCTAAGCAAAGAGACAGGAATGAAACAAGAAAATTATTATGAATGTTCTGAAAAAGAAAATACAAAGCACCTCTCAGGAAGGGGAAGGTTATACGAGAGGGAGGACAGGGGAGGAAGCAAGGGAACGCACTGGCAAAAACTACTGGAAAAGACTTCTGAAGAAGCACAGCAAAGGAAAAACAGTGCATGTTTACAGCTCTCCTTCTTAGATGAACATTCTATTCCCTCTACTGTTAACATTTTAATATTTTCTCATTGGCTACAAAAGAATTCTTGAGGTTCTTCAAGCCTGCCACTACGACATAGAGTAGATAGGAGAAAGAATCTCTCAACAAGTGACAGGATCAACCTAACAGCTTATGATCATATTCTATCAACAGCTTGAAAAACCCTTTACCATGTCTTTCTTTTGACTTGCTAAAAATCAAACAAATGAAAACCAGCACCTGTCCGAGAAAGGCAGAACCTACAAACAGCAGCAGCAGACCATTAAATTGCATGTGGCTGAGAAAATGACCAGAGATTGGGAAAAACCAGGTCGTCTTCGATTTACCAGTTCACTGGTCTCTAGGTGTCAACACTCCTTATATGTTTATTAAGCCAACAACCAGTCTTACAATCCATTAGCTACATCTCTTCAAATTTCTTGTGCTGCAATGTGTAATTAATAGTGTCTGGTTGTTACATTATTTATTCTGCAGTCACAAGAGCTAATCCACTTCTGTGTTCTAGTTAGCTAGCCTGGGAATGTCTGTATATGTTGATTATCTAGTGCTACGCAATTGAGTTAGTGACATTTAGACGCACACGAAAGACTCTTGTAACTCAAAAAATCTGTTCCTGTATGTACTTTAAAGCAGCTGACCTCAATGCAAGCAATCACATGAGTCCAAAAGAAAACAGAATAAGAGAAGGCTAGCTGGAAATTCTAACCATCTTGTCATCTTCTCACAATTCTTTATGTTACTGTAACTATTCCAGAAATACACCATGAAAATCAGGCAAGTGTGAACAGGTGTGTGGTGTACTCTAAACCCTTGTCAATATCCTGGTTACTGAGCTGGAATCCCAAACAGCCTGAACCCTGTGACCTCAGAGCTCACAGTGCTCCTTGAATCACTTAATTCAATAAGAACCATTATTACCAACTTCATTATCCCTGGGATCACTTATGCATCAAGACAACACTCGTCCTGCTTTTGGAAATTACTTTGGTCTTCTCCTGGGGTAAGAACAGCACAGTATCCTCGACAATGGAATCAGTCTGTGACCACCTGACCACTTCCAGAAACCCTTCTTACCAGCCAGTGACTGCCAGTGCAAATGTCACACCACCCTATGGATGTAACTCCATAATCAGTCATGGATGGCATACAGTTTGGAATACAAAAGGGATGTCTATACTTCAAGGCTGAATACATGCCACTGAGCTGGATATACAACCAGTATGAATTCCATCACCACGGAAACCAGGCATTCTTGAAGCCTGAAACATGTCCAAACATTTACTTGATCATATAAGCATGAATATATAGATTTAAAGTACAAGCAAAATCTGCGTTTTGCATTGCTGCTATTCTTTCAGCTGGGGAAAAACGACTAAGGATAAACCAGGAAAAATATGAGAATACAGAGGAAAAAAAAGGAGAGAATATTGTTTTGGATTATATGATGTAAGTACAAGCAATTTTACTGAGATTTATATCTTATTAAAACAACCAAGTGGAAGCATCACTGAGAGCCTGAACCTAAAAATTATTGAAGTAGGATTCATTAGGTGGATCAGCCAAAAGCTGGGCACGCAAATTCTCATTTATACTTAGGCACCTATTCCAAGCCAGTCATTCCACCTCTTTCTGTAGCCAGCCATTCCAAAGGCAACCTCATAAGGCCTACGTAGAGCATCCTGCTTTAGGATGGCCCAGTGAGGCATCAAACTCTCAGAAGGCTAAAACCATGCAACAGGAACCTGAGGGTTGCTATTGCTATGGCTCCCCTGGTTTCCCACAACACTGGAAGGACACAGCAAAAGCCTACAGCCAGTCCTAGGCATCTGGGGTAGCCAGATTCCAAAATCTGACTTGCTGATCATCAGACCCAGCCTTTCTCAAAAATTTTACATTAAAAATAGAGAAAAGATATCTTTATTAATATTACTCTTTACAGAGCTCTAGGACTATAAAGCACTGACTGTTTTTTTTTAACAAGATGAGAGTGAAGTTTATTTATGTACGCTTTATTCTGGTTTAACATTAAAAATATTTTATCTTCTTCATCTGGTTTAAAAATTAGGAACAAAAAGTTATATGAGCGTCTGAAAAACAACCTCTGCACATATTCTAGGATGCTAATCAAATTTGTTGGTTTGTTGTTCAGGCACATAATTTTCGAAAGGGATATTCATGGAAAAAAACCAACTGAGAGAGAAACATGACTATAAAAGTTCTGAGAAAAATGTAGTTTGTGAAAAAGATGTTTTATGTCTTCTTTACAAGGGAAATGAACCACAAGAAAGACAGAAATTTTATATAACATTAAATTTTTTCATACACTGTATGCAAAATAGTTCTGTTAAATGAGGCATTAAAACAAAGAGATAATACTTCACTGCCATTCCATCAAAAGCAGATGCATAATTACAGAAAAAGCACAAGACATGAATTTCATGGCAAAAGAAGAAAATAATGCAATGAAAAAGTCTGTAGGCATGTGTGTGAATGTTAGCCAATTCTTCCAGCTAGCTCAAATTTGTATCTGCTTGAATTTGCACAGCCCTTTTTCTCTACAAATAAAACAAGTTTTGAGGCACCTTTCTCTCCTTTTTATTTCCTGTATCCATGGAATTAAATTGTAATAGATTATTTTAAAAAAAATTTAGATTCTAATCTAGCTTTCTAAGTAATTAACTCTTCAAATTATAATGTTAGAGCAAGAATATTCTGCATATACGCAGGTCTACACATCAGCTCTTAGAAAGGCCATTCAGTCCCAGGTTAGGGACAAGTTCTGTGTGACACTGCTCCAGGACTGCCACATCCAACAAGGACTGGACACACCTTTCTGGCAGAAATGGTGGTGTCACACTGCCCCTGCTCTAAGGGGACAAGAGGCTCTGAGACAGTTGTTTGGGATATGGAACGTACCTGCCATCACAGTGAAATCCAGGCACAGCTTCCTGGCGTTTGCATGGCACTGACCAGTCCTAATTCAGGGCCTAGGAAACACAAGCCAACAGCAAAAACTGCCATCAGCATCCATTTCTGCAACGTTTCAACACAAAGAGGGCTTTTCCCTGTCACTCTACAATTACCTGCCCCTAACAGCTCTTTGCTACAGGCTGTTCCACGGCAGGAAAGGCAAGAGCATGCAGACCTCACCTAGACTTGTCCAGTGCAACAGTGAGATCTGCCAACAAGAATGAAGCCTTTGTGTGACTGAAACATCCTGCCAAACACCACCTATCACCCTGGCACTCTATGTTGCCATGTATTTTTGTATAGTACTCCATAAAGAATTTCTAGCCGATATACCCATCTGTCATGGAAGGGAAAATAATCCCATACAAATAAGACAAGCAAAATATGCTTGCAAAGCAATAATAAATTTGGGGTTCTGTAACGATGACATTTGATGTTTTATGAATATTTAAACTAAAAATAACTTCTTGTTATGCATTATCAAGTGAGATTAAATACTGAGCAGTTGTTGCACAAAATCATAAGTCTCTCTAAAGATTAGAGCAAATTATACACAATTTAAAATATTTTAAAATGAAGATATGTTGAAAGTAGCTATTTAAAAAGAAAAGCAGTTCTAAATATAAAAACTCCGAACTTGAAACAGCCTGGTATGTATTATAGTATGCATTATAATTTAATCCTGAGCTAGGAGATGAAAAGCTAATGCCAAAATTTATCTGTGGTGACAAATCTTCAGATCCAAAGTCAGAGTTGTTCTCAGACAATGGAGTGGAATGAAAGGCAACATCTGGGGCCTGGACAATCTGCTCATGACAGCCACAGAACCAATTTGCTATGGAAACCTTCCTACCTCTGTACTGAACATACTGGTCATTGTTTAACTTGGGCCTCAAGCTCCTGGAAATTTAAACAATATGCAACCAATATTTAAATAATTTTAAATAAACATAATGGAAGACTACTGAAATTGAATTTATGGGGTGAACACTTAAAATTGCTGTATTTGCTTGAAGTTTTTTTATTTTACTGAATTCAAGCTCTAAACCAAAATGTTTTGATTACAAAAGACACACTTGAATTAGCAAAAAGCACTTAGATCTCACCTGTAAAAAGTACTGTGAGCCCGAATAAAGATATTACTTTATCTTCCAAGGGACAATGAACTTGTAGTCAATTTAGAGGTGGAAAATATACACTGAATGAATATTTTTATATTTGGTAAAGCTATGTAGTTTGTAAAATTAAATATCTAAATCCAATTCTTAAATATTGATCTTATGTAAGAAGAACTTACTTCTTCTTACAGTAAGTTAATACTAAAATGATTCTACAACTGAATAAAACCCTCTGTAAATATTTGTACAATTATAAGTCATAAAAAATACATGCCCTGTATTAACTTTTCACAAACTACTGAGATATTTGCAGGATAATGAGTTCTTTTCAGTGTAGACCACTAAAATGCAGCAGACTAATTCCTCTCTTTTGGATGCTATACCATACATAACAGGAGTTGTGGAATACATTTTTACCATCCTGAAATTCTCTACGAATCTCTCATTGCCACTTGCAGTCATTCTTCAGCACAAAGTTAATTAGAAAGTGCTAGCTTGCATTTCACTTCATTTAATTTAAGAAAATAAATGTTATTTCCTAGGCAAGCCAATACAAAAGAAAATCGTAAAGTTAATAGCTATTATAGTTTAACCTGTCAAGCAAGCAAAAACACTTTGTAATGGCAAACACCCCCTTCTGATATCCATGTGACACAAACAAAGACATCTATATATCATGAATAAACCATGAGAATGCTGATGGAACTAGAATGGCTCCAGGTTATCACCAGAAATCCATTCTAGGTTGCTCATGCTACACAAGCTGTATAAATCTGAATCAAAAACCTTGAGTGAATTGACAGCTCATATTCAGATGCAACATCTCATGTCTCAGTTTATATGCCCACTGCCCCTTGTCCTGTCTGGGCACCACTGAAGAGAATCTGGTCCCATCCTCTTGACACCCACCTTTCAGATACTTTATTGCATTCATAAGATCCTCTTTCATTTGTCTCTTCTCCAGGATAAAAAACCCCAGTTCATTTCTCATTTCTCTTATTTGTGGTTTTACTAAAAAATAAAGTGTAAAGGAATTGTTGAAACTAATTATAGGAAAAATCCTGACCTGTGCAAAGGGCCTGTGAAAGATATTCAATACTACCTAAAACCCTTTTGCTAGAATACTCAAAGATCTCCTGAGGGTTTGTGAGAGAAGTACCTACAGACTTCAAACCATTTGGAAGGAAAAGCCTGGACATTTGTCAAGAATAAATTGCACAAAGGCCCCTAAGGAAAGGGAAGGAAGTCCTCTTCACACATTTTGAGTTTCCACTTCTGCAATAAAGACACACTACACTGTAAAAAACCACTACTGGTTCACCTTGCTGCCACGAAAACTGCACTGGGTAGCTGTGATTATAACAGATAAAGGAAAAGTTAAATTCTACCTGTTTTCAGCCGATCTAAAGAGAAGTCTTGCTCTGGCACTCAAAACAATCCATCACTATACTTCCACAAAAATGAGCTTCAAGAGTCCTCTGTAAAACTTGTCACCACTTCCTCACATTATATTTTCAGTGTAAAAAATACAAAATAAAGGAAATTATTTCAAACATGACAGAAGGTAAAGTGAAAGGACAATAGAAAAGGAGAGAATCAATATCATCAAAAACAGTACTGCAAGATAGTGTCTAGCTTCATAAAAGACAATTTACGTGGCCTGTTTAATTACTGAGTCTGAGGCACTGGTATCAATTTATTATACAGTTAATCAGTTGATTAAAAGTTAGAGGCATCTGTATATAGAAAAGCATGTTCAGCAACATAGAATGGATACATAGTTGAAATACAGAAACCTGGTTGGTCCTGCCTTTGCTCTACAGTATCTAACCATGAATGACCCCACATGAAGGAAACATTTCCCGAGCTACCATACTTGCCCGAAAGTGGTCATCAAACACTCAGCATGGCTGGATATTCATTCCCTGTTGTAGGAATACTCTGCCCAGTGCCCAGTCATACCATGACCTGTGTACCTGTTTCACCTTTAACATATGACACATGACAGAATACAGTTATTCCTACATGCTAACTGTAAAAAACCCCAAAAAACACCCAATGCCAAGCCTCTCTAATCTCTACCAAGTAAAATTGTGAGCCTTCAACAGGATTCACATTCATGGTGTTAAAAGACAAAACAAAAAAGTACAAACTCAGCTTTGGCATTTTCTTTCATGAGGCTTGGAAGAGCTCAAAATAAATGAAAACTGGTTTTATTTGCAATGGCCACAGAAAGTTTTGCTCTAAAAACTCACAGTTGTGTGCGTGCAGAGGTCTTGCCTCTTTGCCTCTCATATAGTGGGTAAATCGCTCAGAATTCAAATTGCTATAGAGAAATATGGCCTCTGTAATTGCTATCAAGGTCAATGAGAAAAGGGTAAGTGCTTAAGTGATGGATATATAATTTACATCACCCTGGAGCAATGTTAACATAAATTTTCAAGCTGTTTAATGTTTATTCAAATGCTGCAGTTGTGAAAAAATAAAGTTACTGCCTGAGTCTATTTGACAAAAAAATTCTTCCTTCCAATATGTATACTGCCTTTTTTCTAACCATCTACAGCAAGATTTAGAAGAACTGGATTTCAAAAACTAAATTCAAATGGCATCACCTTCCCTTTCAAAATATGAACAACACCAAGATACTCCAGGTTGAAAATGACAAGAATGTAGAATCACAAACAGTAAGTTTATTTTCTCACAATTTGGGTGTATGTTTTTTGTACAACTAGTTAACTGTTGTTAACATTTATTGCATTAATCTGAAACATCTCAATTCCAATATACAATCTGCAAAGTTCAGTCTCTGGCCTATATCTGTTACCAAAATGCCGCTAAGAGAAAGCAGATTCGTTTAGGTTAGCCAGGAATGTGTTCCCAGTGGATTTCAGTTACAAGGATACACAGGCAGTAAAATGATAGATATCTGTGATGAGGAATTTTGACCCAAATGTACTTTATGTACTTTAAATTGCTTTATTTATCATTCCTATTTAACACTTCCTTAAAGCCACTTGGCACAGTTCTGAGACCAAAGTGACCTTTTGCTAAAGAGCAAAATTGATGCATAGTTCATTAACCAAACCAGAAAACACTACTCTACTGATAGGAGAAATGCAAAAATACCAAATTCACCTTCTATCCTTGTTTTCATTCACACCTCTAATTAGAAAGCACACAGCAGTGGGACTATGCTAAGTTTATCCTAAGTGCAGGAAAAAAAGAGGAAGTTACCGAATGTGCCCTTTTACAGCCCACAGGTTTGACCTGAGAAAACAAATCAGCCTGTTATTCTGAAGGTATTTATTTTACCCTAAGAAATATAACATATTCTCGACACACCAAAGATGACATTACCTTCCTCAGAAAAAGATGTCTTGTAAAGTTTGCCAAAAATCTATTTCAACTCATGTACCTGACTATCTCTTAGGAACAAGACTGACTCCTTCTAAGTTACTGAAATACCACAGAATTATGTACTTGGTAAGAACACATTTTATGCAGCTTTTCAGCAATTCCTGAAACCAAAATTTGGACTCAGTCAGTGCCTTGGTTAAAAATACTTGGAAAACCAGTGCAAGTACCAAGGGGTATTAGAAGGTGATGTAAAAATTCTGACCAAAAGTGCTGCAATGCCAGCAGATGTGGCAGAGGAAGGCAAAAGCAACCTAAGTTGCAGAATGCTATCAAGCAGATGTCATGTCACGCTCTATCTGTGTGTACTGTAAGAGAAGTGCAAAGCAAGGACCAATTCAGAAGTGACTGTTTTCCTTTTAAGGGCATCTCACAGAATCTCTGAGTTGGAAGGGACCTTTTGAGATCCCCTGCTTAAGCAGGGTCATCTAAGGCAGGCTACCCACAACCATGTCAAGTCTTGTCCTGACTCTCTCCACAACCTCTCTGGGCAGCCTGCTTTGGGTTTTGACTACCCTTGCAAGAACAAACTTCTTTTTCTTGTGCTTAGATGGAATTTCATGCATTTTTTTGTGCTTCCTTCCTGTCACTGGGCTCTACCAAGAAAAAGTATACTACCAATAAGAGCCTGGCTTCCTCATCTTCTTCTCCTGAATAAACACCTCTAGTATTTATATACATTTGTAAGACCAGAGCTCCCTGAATTCCAAACCTTCCCTAGGCTGAAGAGTCCCAACTCTCAATCTCTCTCCAGCAGAAAGATACTCCAGTGCCTTAGTCATCTTCATGGCACCTCACTGGATTCATGACAGTATGCCCAAGCTTCTTGGACTGGAATCCCCAGGACAAGACCCAGCACCCTAGATGTCATCTCACCAGGGCTCAACCTGCTGTCCATGCTTTTCCTAATGCAGACCAAGTTGCTTTGGCCTTCCTACTGCAACTGTGTGTTCCTGACTCATGACGAGCTTGGTGACCATCAGGATACCAAGGTCCTTCTCTGCAGAGCTGCTTTCAAGTATATACTGGTGCATGGGATCGCTCCTCCCAAGCACAGGATTTTTTATTTCCTCTCTCAGAGAGACTAGAGGTTCTCCTCTGGCATTTCTCCAGCATGTCCAGGTCCCTCTGGATGGTGGCACAAGCACCTGGCACATCAGCCATTCCTCACAGCTTTTTATCATTTACAAACTTGGTGAGGGTGTGCACTGTCCCACCATCCAGGTCATCAATGAAGATGTAAATTGGTGCTGGCTACAGTACAGATCCCTGAGGCGCCACACTAGCGACTTGTCTCCAGCTGGACTTCTGCCACTCATCACAACTACCTGGGCCCAGCCATTCTCAATCCCCCTCAGTGTCCATTTATGCGACCCTTACTTCCTGCTTATTACAGGTAGCGTTGAAAGCCTTACTAAAGCCAAACAAAGAAGAATACACTGCTCTCATCCACCAAACTAGTCACCTCATGATAGAAAGCCATCAGACCTCTTAAGCATGATTTCCTCTTCATAAAACCAGGATGAAAACTTCTAATAATCTTCCTGTCCTTTACACTTCTGGAAATCGTTTCAAGGATTAGTTGTTCCAGTAATTCACCTCCTGAGATGAGGCTGACCAGCCCACAGTTCCTCTTCTTGAAGACATCTGCTTTATCACAGCCTTCAGAAACCTATCCTGAATACAGGAACTTTTCAGAGATAATCGAGATCGGCCTTGCAATGACACCAGCCAGCTCCCACAGAACTCATGGATGCAATCCCTTGGGCCCCATGGACTTACAGATGTCCAATTTGTTCAAGTGTTCTTTAACCTGATCCTCCTCCACCAAGAGTGAGTCTTTGCTGCTTCATACTTCTCTTTGGGTCTCAGGGACCTGGGTTTCCTGAAAACTTGTCTTTTTTTAGGGGATCTTAACACATTGACCAAATCCAAAGCACTTCCACATCAAATCCTATTCCCACCTCCTCCCCACAAAAGACTGCACATGAACAACAGTATTTTCTCCTGGTACTTCTCTACATGTAGTTATATTAAGTCAGGAACTTCTATTGCAGTTCATGACAATAAGATGATGCATAGTAAAAGAAAAATCAATGGAAAATCTACAGAAGAGCAATTCCATTGACTGAACTATTCAAAAATAAAACCAAACAAAACTCATTCCAGCTTAAAGTACAAGGCAGAGAAACATGATGTTTCTCTAGAAGACTTATATTGATTTTAGATAAGCCTTAAAGCAGCCAACTATAATAATTACTTCTAACACTGATGAAAAGCAATACTACTCTTTCGCATGAGAGGCTTTTGACCATTCTGTAGGATTCTTCCTTAATGTGGAATGAAGGCACAAACACATACAGAGTAATTTAAAGACTAAAAATTAAAACATATGAAGAATACCATTGTGGTGAGTCTCATGTGAAGTCCACCAGAAAAAGCACTCTGCCAAACTGGCACAATAAAATCTGTGCCCTTGAGATCAACCCAGTTCAATCCAGCTCATTAACGTAAATGTAACAGTAAGTCAAGCCTGTACATAGGTTTATTTCCATGCTGCATTTCTCCCTTCCAAATGTGCTGAAGTTGCACTACGTTTCATTGGTAGACTTGCTGTGAAAGGGGTTCTGAAATTGAACTGCATTTCTCAAAAATGTGATTGCAAATCTGTGTGAGAGATGACCTAGGTTTGAGATTTTATGTGGCACCTTTGGCCACTCACACCCAGGAGAAAAAGGAGAAAATGAATACATTAGTACAGATGTGGACAATACAGAGGAATAGAGTGAAAGGCTCAGACTCTAGAGATACTACAAATCAGTGCTTTTCCCAGGGCCATCTGGCAAACACCATTTCAAGTACCACTGATGGGAAGCAAAAACACGCTCTACAGACATCCACGCCTCCATTCTGTGGTTACTAATACCATTTCTAATGAAGGCTTGAAAAATACCTTCAGGGATATTGCCAGGTAAGATTCTGACAGTGCCTCTGCACCATCATGACAACACGTCTAATAACCTTTGAGAAACCAGAAATTCTGCCATGCCAGGCTTTGATTAAGGACAAACTTTGAAATCAGGAATCTTTGTTGTATATGCAAGAAGGCTGCACCAAATTATATACATGCATCTGAAGTATCATGAGTATTCTTTCACACATGGAAAAATATTGTCTGTTGAAGGACAAAAGAAAGTACAGATCCAAAATCTGTGTGCCAGACATGCTGGAAAATTGCATAAATATATGGAAAGAGGATGGGGAAAAATCAAACTCAATCCAAAACAAAATCCAAAACTGTTGCAGCAGTGACCAGCTGCAACAAGTCAACAAATACCTCAATGAGAAGCAACAGCTGGAAATAGTCAGTTCCAGGACCTACTGCAGACAGAAGCAGAGATCTCAAAAATGTAACAGGCCTAGATGGAAGTGACATGAAAATATGTTCTACAAAAATCAGCATAAGGAATGGGACCATTTTTCAGTGTGCAGAGAACCAAACTACTAAATTATTTTTATTCTTCTTTTTCCATAAGTCTTAAAGTTGTTCTAACCATCTCTTCCCCTTCCTTCCCCAGACTCCAACATTGTGATCCTGCAGTTAAGGAAATGAAAGTTTCTTCAGTGTTCTTTGCTACAAGTCTCTGTACTCAAATTTTGCGACAAGTGTTTGCATCTTATCTAAGAAGTTCAGAATTATGTCATTAATCAACATAGTATCTACAGAAAAAAATACCTTTTTCCATCATAAAATAATTTATCTCATACGTATGCTTTCATTTCATATTAACTACCAGGACAAAATCAGATTATCAGTGTTTGCTTGTTTTCTTTACTTTTCATCTCATGTTTTTATGAGTCCTAAAGACTCATAAGAAACACCTACCCAGGTATAAGGGGATGGTCTAAACAAACCCAAATTACGAACCTAGTTACAGCAGCAATTCCTCATGACAATTTGCACAGATTCCCACTATTACTCTGGATTTCTCTTGTATCAAAACCCACCTGCAACATATATACATCTTTTTTGTCAGTCCTCTTTGGGGAGGGAGAGGAACTTGAAGTTTACTGACATAATGGAAAGATGGTATTTAAGGAAGCCAGAGGACGTGGGCAGAACAGAATCCCCAAGCAGAGGAGAGTAACATTGGAGAAGGAACACAAGGAATGGCAGATCTTGCTGGTGGCATTAAGCAGGAAAGTCCAAAGAAGAAAAGAGCTCAGCTAACCTCCAATTAGCTGTAAAGACGCACTTTTGCTCTGCTTGGTCTATGTGTGGCTAGGAAGACTTGTTAACTCCCTGCAACATGTTTGGACATGTTAATCACTTTGGGATCAAAATAATAATCCTTGCTTTCCTATGCACTGGTAAAATACAGCATCAATAGGCTTTTCAACTACTGTTTACATGGTATGACTCATTAGGTGCTGTTTCAGTGCCATTCTTCCATACATATTAAGGGGGAATAGTGACTCCATTCCAAATTGAAAGAGTGACAGCTATTTAAAGGGGGGAGGCCACATACAGACACCAATTTAGTGGTGCTGAACCTGCCCACTCTAGACCTGAATCTGACCCAAAATACCAAAGTGGAAGAGAACAAATATGCTCTTTGCAAATATCTCTACTAAAAACAGTGAATGTATTAAAGTTGAAATAAGAATCACTAGTTCTGATAATAACATTAAGTTAGCTTCACACTTACAATGTTTTTTTTTAATTGAGGCTTAGGAATCATTGCAAAATAAATACACCGTAGATTTTCTTCATCTATGTACATAAACCTCAATATCCAGTACATCTCTGATTTCATCTTTAGCCACAGACAATGGAAAAGTTCAACAAAGTAAAGTGACTTGATTGTGGTTTAACCTCAAACCTCTGGCAAAACCTAGACTGCTGAACTCCCCATTATCTACCTTCTCCAAAAGCTCAGTTATGGTTCCCCCAAGCCTTGCTCAGACACTGTGAGTTACCAGAAGACACTTAAACTCACGCCAGCTAACCAAAGGAAGTGCAGCACTGTTCTATTTATCAGGTGTACCAGTGGAGCTTCAAGAGGAAGAATTCAGTGTCATCATTCAACTTGTGCTCAACGTGAGTGACAGCTCCAGCTCCCCAGAGCTCCGATACTCGCCCCACCCAGGGCAAACAAGAACCTCTGTGGCTCCTACAGCCCCAGTGACTGGGGCACACAACTTAGAAGTCCACCTACAGGCTATACAGAAGGCTCCTGTCGTAGACAGCCCTCAGTTGGGATGACATCAACCACAAACATGAAACCTTCTCTCTCTGCAGTATGAAAACAACAGATATACCAGTTATCAAAAGGAGAAAAACCTGCACAGTCTGAAGCAAATTTCGCGTAATTTAATAACATAATAGAGAAGCTTAATTTTCAGATGCATTTAAGACAGAGAAAATAACCACTGTTATACATGTAGTTTGATGGCAATTAGCTCAAACATGCTTTTAAAAACCACATGGTCGTTCAGTTAAAAAAAAAACACAGCCAATGAGATGCACAGTGTACAACCATATAGAGAGTTTGCTTGGAGTGCCCACGTATCCATTGCAGAGAGGACACCTGTCACTGTAATCTGACATCAGATTAGACTAAGATTTTAATTTATCTTAATAAGAATTCCTTCCACCATAGAAGTTGAGCTTGTGTTTTGTGATACTGCTCTAATTCAAAAGAGCATAATGGGACATTTTACTGCCTGAAGAGAGACAGCCATTCCGACACCCTCTCCTCTCCAGTAGGTTTTCATAGAGACTCATGTTCTCAGTGAGCCAGAAGTTACATGGGCTCTGAAAGCCATTGGATGTTTTCTAATTTTCCTACCCATCTACCTCCATTAATTCCCTTTATTGCTTCAATCATGGTAAATTTAGGATGTGATACACAATTTACCAACTCTTTCAATGAGTCTTAGCAAGTCCACTTCATTAAAAAAAAAAGAAAAGGCAGGGGGACAGAAGAGCAAATTTTGCTTCTTTAAGTCCTTTGGTTTCCCCACATATTCAGATATGGGTGGATACAAAGCCCTATGCTTTATAACTGACTTTGTAAGTTACTGCAGCAGTAAGTGATTACAAGCATTCACTTTGCCTGTTATTTCTGTAATTTTCAAACAAAATCTGTGTTTGCCTACAAGCACAGAGCCTGCCTTTACAAACAAGTCTGTTAAAATGAGGATTCTGTTAACAGAGTGTCTCTGAAATGAGCCTTAAAGACTGCTAAGAAATACCTGCTAAGAGTCTCTCAGAAATGAGTCTCTCTTTGTACTTCTAGAAGAAGAAAAGAAATTTGCCTTCAAGAAATGCAAAGGAAAAGGTGGCAAACTGAGTAGATCCCTAGCCAAGAGGTATTGTGATTCTGTACCATTACAGTGGGAAAAAATAGCTTCACTTATGCAGTAGATTGAGAAGAGAAGAATTACAGTCTGACAGTGAAAGAAAGCAACACGCTCGCTATAGTTGCTGTGACTCTTCCAAGGAAGAAAGTCAGAGCACAAGGAACAAAAAATTAAATGGAAAGGCAAAAGAGGAAACACAGGCACCTGGAGAACAATCATGTAAAGAAAAGACATAGAGGCATCTCAACACACAAACAGAGGAAAAAGAAATGACAAAGGATACAGAAAAGGTATCTAGGGAATTACATCTGGTGAGCAGAGGCCCTGTGGCAAATTTTCATTCAGGACAACAGATAAGCCTTGATGCTGCTTACTGACTCATATGCAAGATTTAAAGATTTTTTTTTTTTTAGGGAAACTGAGATAAGTCTCACCTGAATTTTTTTATTTCAGAGTAACATTAAATGATCAACTGACTTTGCTTTTGTCAGTGTACAACGTGCCACAATAGAAATAAATGCATCTTGAAAGGACAGCTTTTCAATATTAATTAATATTCAATTTAATATTCAATATTAAATAACGTATTAGGGGATGGGGGAAGGCAGAACATACATTGACACAACTGCACCTGAGTAACATGTGAAGCACATAAACCATTTGGCTGCAACTACAGAAAGCAATTTAGCCACTGGAATTCCATGCTGATGTTCTGCTTTCATGGAGAAGAGGAGCTTGAAAACCTGCTACTGACATAGCAAACGCAAAAGATGCACAGAAATGTCTGTGTTGGAAATATTAAAAATTTATGACTGATATTAATGTAAATCAGACTGTTATTGAGTACTTTGGCCAATTTTGCAAAAGTAAAAATTAACATTTACATTTTTTTTTTAAGTTACAAAATATGCAACGATTTCCAGCAGATTCCAGCACTGTTACTGCATAAAAGAAACCAAACAACTTGTAGACTGTACCTGGTTTTAAACTTGAGTACAGCTCACACTCTGAAACAAACACAAACAAGCCGAAAAAGTTAGCTCCCAAAACCTATACTCCATGGACTGAGCTTTTACTGTTTTGCATGACTACTGCACATCAGGAGTTAGTACCTATTATTACTTAGGGAAATTAAATTAAATATACAACCCCAAGAAGCCATTTTATTGTAACTATTGTGTCATTTTTCTCCTAAGAAACCTTAGAGTGTAAATACTTAGAATGTGACAATGAGATGGGATGGTTCCAAGCTATTCTATTCTACAGAATGTAGGCAGAGACAAGGAACTCTGTTCTTCATCTCCCTTGGCTCAGAAAGGTCAATTAGACACTTGCTAGTAGGAAAGGCATCCTGTAAATAGAGTCATGGTTTGGTGAGAGACTACAGTTATGCTCGTAGGTTTTGGAAAGCAAAATATTCAAAGTATATGTTGGCAATTTTGGTTTATCAATCCAAAATTACTAAAGATCTTGTTTGCTAAAGAGGAAAACTGACAGCTCTTTTTCCTTGTTTCATCTTGGGTTTCTGGGGTTTGAGCTTTGTTAACTATTGGTCTTGATTATGCTGTTACACTGTTCGTGATGATTGGTCACCTCCAATACACCATATTCTCTATTTTTTTTAATTTTATGTCAAATTTCAATTAAGAAGTAAAGCAATTTAACACAAAAGACTTTTTAGTAATCTTAAACTCTTCAGATGAAAACTTTTGCACAAAATGCAGGCCAACCCAAATACAAGTGAAATTACTCCTTCAGTCTTTTCATCCTCAATACAGTGATTTTATAGACATATTCAGAAAACTAATATAATTGTCACAAACATCAAAGAAAATTCTCACTTTTTACTTAGGCAAATGCCAGCTGATTCTTCACGTCACGGTCACCTAGTTGTAATTAGAAATACCTGTGGCAAAGGCCACACTGAATCCCCTACTGACTGAGCTTTCTCTGTAGGAAAATACATATAATAATATATTAGGTATGATCTGTGTATATGGTGATACGTGTCTGTTTATAACAAGCAATATAAAAAGGATCAAGTAGGATTTGTGGTAAGTATTTATGAGTAATTTGTTCTAGTTTAGCACTTTTTAGACACCATGACATCATTGTTAATCCCAAACCTCTTGATGTAGTTAACCTGATTTATAAGAGTATCACATTCCCACTTGGGCACAAGAGAAACAGAATACTGAACATCACCCCTAACACCCTTCCTAAAGGCACCATTCAGTGTTTTACTGAAGATCTTAAACTCTAATAACACAAAATCCCAGCCATTAAAAACCTTCACACATGAACATATCCACTTACTGTTTCAACAAAAATCTTCTAACTCAGAGCTACAGCTCTCCTGAATAAATTGATTCTTTGTTTTACTTTGTCGTCACTTAGGCAATAAGAGATATTAGAACTAAATATAAGGAACATCATTATTAACAGACTGCACTAATTACCTTATTAATGATGTTAATAATTCTGCAAAACAAAGAATACTCAAGACTTCACAATGGGCCCAAATGTTCATTGTGTCAATGGTAGCCAACACATACACATTGCTGCCAGAGTAGGAACCTAAAATGAAATTCCTTCTAAGTAAATTAACAAAATTTCCTTCCCTCAATTTGTTCCTTAATGGAACATCTAACATGGCAAACCTGCTGTCTAACCACAATAAAGATTCCAGTGAATCCCTGCATTACTGTTCCAGTAGGTATGCAGCAGAACTGTATCAGCCAAGCTTTAAATTAAATCTGAAATGGACATTATAGAAAAAAAAAATTCAATTTGTACAAAGCATCCAGCATTGA
The DNA here is from genome assembly GCA_013399835.1 of Leptocoma aspasia. Classification (NCBI taxonomy): domain Eukaryota; kingdom Metazoa; phylum Chordata; class Aves; order Passeriformes; family Nectariniidae; genus Leptocoma; species Leptocoma aspasia. Next base: position 100,603 of record VXAX01000511.1, on the reverse strand, counting down.
AAGAATATGAAACACAATGTGTCTAGTCTCAGCTAAAATACAGAAAAAAAATATGCTTACTAAATTCACTGCCTGAATTCTCCATGTCCCCACATGGTTTCACCACTGTTGCATTCTCTTTACAGCCAAGCAGGAATAGCTGAGTATTCTGATGGCTGCAACAGCAAGGTCTGGAATTCCAGTCACTCGTATAGATCTGAGTAAAGCCGTGTGATCTTATTTGTTTCTTCGAGTTGTTTCTTTGACTGCATCACACATTTACTTTATGTAAGATTCTGATTATTTTAAGTACAGAACTAATCTTTTCAGATGCAAGTCTGAGCTGGCAGTACAAATGAGCAGCTGCTCCACTGGGTGGTTTAAGTAATATACCTCTTCCATGGAAAGCAGGGAGTTTGTAGTGGTGACACCAACAAGAAATATGATCTTTCTGTTGAAAGGTGTAAGACATAGCTGAAGCCATTAATCATTAGCTGTTTTGAAAGCCAAACTCAGAAACATGCTTTGCTTTCTCCCAGTTTGCCATCAAACATCCACCCTCAGCAGGGACAAAACAGCTCTTCCAACAGGTACTTCTAAAAGACCTTTTTCCACAGAACCTGCTGCAGTGATGTAGGGCAGTCCCTAGATCCTGTAAAATTTTCTCCTTCATCTTTGGATCACTAATTTCTTTTATTTTTTTAAAATATTCTGCAGACTCAACACCTCACAACAGCACTGCAATGACACAACCTCTGCCTCTGCAAAACAGGACTTAATCACCTCAGCAGAGGCAAGAGCAGGACAATGTAAACCGTGCTAGGACAGGGATGTACTGCCTCTGATGAAAATAAGGCAGTTCTGTCCTTTATTCAGACACTTCCTTTTTGCAAACTTCTTTTAAAAACTTGCTATAGAGAAGGCCTTGCATAAAGCTACATTATCTAACAGGGCACTCCCTGTCAAACCTGGCAATAGTTCAGAGTTTATTAGCTGGGTCATGAAAGACAGACATGGGACAACCGAGTAATTCTCATCTCCTTAGGAAATCCAGTTGAAGCAAAAGTTTGGGATACTATTAAAGTTTTTCTCTGCAAAATCTAAGTCTGAAGTTTAACACAACAGCACAGCAATCTTCAGTCTGAAAGTCTGTGAGAAAACTACCACAAAGCTTCTGTGGTGCATGGAAGGTGAAACATGTTGAAACTCTGGTTTTATGTGTTTATGAAAGCAGTCACGAATCACTAGCTAAAAATGTTCTAAATATAAAAGATAAGCTTTAGACACTGGAATGGCTAAAATGAACATTATAGGTGAAAACTTTGCTAGACCAATCCTAATGTGGAAAAGTATGCAGGCAAAATCATAAATACTAACCCGCATGAATGAAATTCAGAACTACTAATTAAAAAAAAAATTCTGAGTTACTAGTGCCATTTTCTTTGTTTCTCGTTGTGTTCTTTGGTTGACTTGCAGTCCCAGATAGGGTCTGATCCAGTAAACGTTTCCAGATGTAAGGCTTGTATTTAATACTCCACCTAGAAGTAAATCTTATTCCCACTAGTTACTGTTTGTATAACCTGTCAGAGTTCAGCCTTAAAGTAAAAAAAGGGAGGGGAGGGGGGAAAGTAAAAAAATAAGTCCATATCTATCAGAATGTTAACAACTGCTTATTCCCTGTCAAAGAGAAGGGAACACAGACCTAGGCCATCAGTCAAGATCTGCAGATCATCCATTTTAGTAAGATAAAATTCACACTGACTTCCATGGAACACAGGACCTCCCCAGTCATTGCCAACCTGACTCGGAACTACCCAGGAAGGAGAGTGTGGGGTAGACAGCGACAATCTCCTAACCCTTCCCACTGCTTTGGGAAACAGCACAGCTTCCCCAGGGCATCACTTACCACTCAAGAAACTTTAATGCCACAGAAGGAAGCTGTTACCCAAATGCCCACACCACAGACAAAGGAGAGCACGTCCACTCCCTGTAGCACTCTGGCACTGCCCAACACGTGGGGTCACAACACAGCAGATCCCTTCCCACACCATCCAGAAGCCTTGGGGTCATTGACTCAGTGACTCCAGGCTTTCCTATCAATTCTCAGCCTTCCTTGGAACTCAGGCCACAAACCCAGCAAGACATGGCAATGCTAAAAGCAACCTTCAGAAAACTCCTGGAATCAGGTCTATGATGCTGACAGCTCTCCTGTGTCCCACTGTATGCCAACATAAGAAATCAAATGAACCCTTTCAACATTGGCGAGAAGCCATAATGGGATCACTAAGACTTAACTTTCTGCAAAAACAGAAATAACTTCTACTTCTATCCAGAAATTCAGTGCCTCTCAGTTAATTTACCTTTCCCAGACAAACACAAATAAATATACATGCTACAAACTGCCTATAAAAGTATGTTCAGAGATCTTGGGAGAATCTTCTTTGTGTTCTTTCCTGCTTCTTTCAACAGCAAAACTTCAAGTAAGCTACATAATTTTGCCTCTTTTGAAGAAAAGAAATTAAGCCTTTTCTCCTACAAATAATTTTAAAGTTGCTTTATTAATGTAAACTTCAGAAATAAGAAAACAAAAAAGTCAAAGTAATAAAACATTCCAGACAGTTTATTAAATAAAATACAGCAGCACCTCTTGGGTGCTGGAAGTATTCATGCTTCAGCCTAATGCCTTTACAGCAGCCCCGTCATGTGTTAATGATTACATACATTCATTCACTACCAAAAATAGTTTCCTCTAGAATTATGCACAAAGAACATTTGTCCACAGTGAATTTCAAGCTTGGCTAGTCTGCTTGAGTTACAGTTACTCCTAATTTTACAGTGGCAAAAATCCAGAAGTCTACTTTGTGCTAGCAGTTTATCTTTTATGTCAGAATACATTCTCCAGTCATTCAAAATTTGGGAAAGTAGCAGCACCTAAAAACTGAGATCTTTACTGATGGAGTTATCACAACACACAGATTACCATAACAAAATCCCAATTATCTTATCTGAAAAAGCATTTCTCTCTCTCTCCTTCACCACCCCTGCTTCTCCTCTAATTTTGGTCTCCTCAGGAAACCACAAGTAGGATCTTCCTGATGACTTCCACATGCCTTAAGGAATCAGTACATGCTATCAAGACTGAAATATTTGCAAGCTTAGTTTACAAGTTACAAAACCAGTAGAAAAGGAAGCATCCAACAAAAAATTATGTATATTTTTAGTATGTCCACTGTGTTACAAAATATGAGTGCTGGAGTGGCGGGGGAAAGCTGCTGCACATTTTTCCAAGTACAGAATTATGTTACTTAAGGTGTAAAACATTTAAATATGTTTTAAAAGTTAGCCACATAGAAGCCTCTCAAAGATTTCTCCTGTGCTGCTTTGAAGCCATCTATTCTCCCCCTCTCCCCTCCTTTTTTTTTGGATTCAGAGAAAAATTGCTCCATTCCTGCTTGGAATCCAAAGGAGAACAGGAAGTAACGTCTGAGCTCCATAGAGATTCATTTTTATTTGCTTACAGGACGTGGCGGATTCAGAAAGTGGCTTCATTTTCCAGTATCCTTAAAGGACCTGACTTTTTATTTTTTTCTTTTTGGCAGAGAGCATGGTTGGAACTTCAAGTTCAGCCAAAACAGACAATAAAACAGTAAGAAGGCATAATGCCAAAAATGCAAAGGCAGCAGCGTCCAGAGCATAATTCCACACTTTTTCCTCTCCCCCCCTTCAATGATTTACAGAGGAAAACATAAAAACCAAAAAACCTTCTTTGTCCTAGAATGAACTCATATTTTAACAGCCTACAAACATCTCAGACCCACTGGAGGCAAGCTAAAGAATGATATTGCTCATTTAAGATGACAGATTTTTTTTTAATCCATATGTTTTATTGTTATGTTCTTTTGAATATCCTACTTTGTTCTCCTTCTTGGGAGAAAACATTTGTACAAAGTAACAACATGTGGAATCTCTCACACAACACAATATGAAATTTGGTTCAAGAGTAGCCTCTTCTTTTTTCCTCCTAAAAAAGCTTAAGATACGCTTTTTTAGACATTATTCTCACTAGAAGCATGCCTGTGTTAGCCTCTAAGCCAAAACAGTCCCAATTAATTAAAAAATCTCATTTGCTGTAGCAAAAATGATTTTTTTTCTTTTTGGGAGGGTCTAAGCTGCAAATAACGCTACGAAAATGATGTGCAATGACCAACAAATAAGTAAACTTCTTTGTGAGGATATGTGCATGTTTCCTCGTGTTTTCAACAGGAAGCTAGGCAGGATGAGTCTGGGGAAGGTCTGGAAACTGTATAGCAAAATTGGAGGGAAAGACAAAAATAGATTTTAAAGAGGATATTGTCTTCCTTACTGCATTAATCATTGTTTGGAATTGGAAGCTAACTATTCAGTGTTTCCTTTCCATCGTATAAAATTGAACCTATATAATTTGCAGAAAATATCCAGAAGCCACACAATGCCTTCTATTTATTAACAAGAGTCAAAGAACTACCTCTGTGGAAGCTTGTGTCTAACTTGGAAACCAAATAATGCAGAGTAGAGGCCAGTTCCTTTAAATAGGAAGTGCAAAGTGCACCTGAAAAATATTAACTTCTTCCTTTCAAAGAGAGGAAATTAAAAATAACTATGACATGTGCATTAAAAACAATTAAACTGTTAGTTGAAGACAAAAGGGTAGACTTTCTGGCAGGGTGCAAAATATTTTTGCAAAGCATTTGTGAGGCCAAACACTAGAAATGTGTGTGACTGTAAGGAAGGAGACAGAAAAGACCATCAAATCACCAAGAATTTAAACAGATGGTTTTCTGAGGAACTGTGGTATGAGATCACTTTGAAAGAGGTGAGGCAAAATGGCACAGCAAACTGAGCTAGGGAAAATACAGCTCTTCCAGAAGGATTAGTAGGAACACAGTACAATCAGCAATGGGGGGTAAAAAGGAAAAAAAAACAACTTCTGTGTTACATTTCATGTCTGTGGCATTTTAGGTTGCCCCATTCAGAGAAGAAAATGTAGCAGGTACAGTAAGTTTAAATACAAAACAGATGGCATCTGCACAAACTTCTGCTGATCCTGGAAACAGAAAAAAGCAAACAAAACAAAGCAAAACCCTGCAAAAACTTCACACCCCATGCAGACAATCAGGAAAATAGACCCAGAAAGGAGGAAACCATTGGCTGCTACAGATTCTTTACCAAATCCCTGGAATTTTGAAATGATGAATGACAGCTTGCATATTTGAATGCTCCAATAAGCAAGTATATTGCATGAGAGATGTGTCTTGCTTACTGTCACATCAAAAACCACATGACATTACTAGAGCAAAGACCACACTGACCACATTTTGGACTAAAGTGACCTTCTAACAGAAAAAAAAAAAAGGAAAAAAAACCACAATGGAAGATAACAATATAGCTGCTAAAAATATATCCACTACGCCCCCTATGCTTCTAGGGGAAAAATTAGGTATTTGATTATGGACAAGAAAACTAAACTTCATCTGAATCATTGTATCTCTTGTGAAAATTCAATTTCCAGTCCATTTTGTATCCATCCTACATAGAAAGTCCAGCTTGCTGGCTGGCTGAAGGGACCTGTAGGGGTGTGTTAGGAAAATGCACTAAGCAGCACAATTCCCACCTGCTCCAGCATCTCTCCCTGCCCTCCAGCCTGGCTGGGTGCTGTGACACCTGGACGCCCCACAGGCTCAGTGCTGCACTGACCAACATGCACTGATCTGAGGTAATTCCCAACTGTTTTGCATCCATTTGGCTGCAAGCACAAGGCTGACCCCTTGTACAAAAGAGAGCACATAAAAGCAGTTTAAATTTTCAAGCACTTTCTGTATGAAATTTTTTTTTAATTGTCAACTTATATCTCAAACTTTACTCAAAACTGAACTTCGCTTTACCCCACGGCTAAATAGGTCAGTCTGCAGTTCTTCCCTGAAATCATACACCAGAAATAACAACCATTTGTACAACAAAGTTAGCATGACTCCTCAGGACACTACAAACCCAGCACAGCAGATGCACTGAGGCATTTTAGAGTGAACAATATTGTTGCAATATGCCCCAATGATATCAATATCTTTTGGGTCTGTAAATGCAAATGATGATTATATCCAAAGAACCTGCAGATGGGTGCTCAAAGTCAGGGTTGTTTGTAGTTCGGGTTTGGTGTTGATTGCAGGTGAGGTGGGGGACAGTGTTTGGTTTAGGTTTTATTTTCAGGTTCTTCTTCTTTGTTTCACTGATTTCTTATGTATAATACAAACCCAAATGGGAAATACAGCACATTGGAATCTGTCCACTGCTTCTGCAGTGACATCAGATGAAAGGGCTCATCTAAATTCCAAGAGCAGCAAAGTACAAAGGGAGCTGATTTTAGAGCTGAATAATTTTCACTCTAACAGGAATCACTTTAGCATTAACAGAAATCCTGTGTGTGTTTATTTACTGGTACCATGTTCTCTGTTAACAACAAGAAGAAAAAAAGCCCATCCCCACATGCTCTTTATCAGCCTTAGGAACACACTGTTCAAACGACAGCAGAATGGTTAAGTGGCCTAGTGGGCCCACAACCAAGAAAGAGAGCTAAGACCAGAGGAATGGGAACCAAGCCAATTGTCTAGACAGCAGGCAAAAAAACATGCCGGCTAAATTTAATCAGCTGCCTCCTTTACTTTGTAAAGTGAATGGGTAGATTAGAGACAGGGTGACACGTAATTTGTGATTGAAATTGCTTCTTTAATCATAATTTAAAAAGAGATGAACTTATCTCAGTTCCATATCCATCATTATTATATGTAAACATAAACCAAGAGCCATCTTCACAATAAACAGCAGCTGGTGAATGTCTCCAGCTTTAGCAGAGGCTCTGCGCTCTCTGTATCTTTACAGATTCTTTTGCTCATCCCCTCACTTGCCTTTACAAGGGAAAAAGAAGCCCTTTTTCAAGCTACCATAAGTTTTCTGCTCTTCACAGTGGGTCTTTTAAGATTCAGACTGGCAGCTTCTTTCTTGGGAAGGGGCAAAGTTGGCAAAGGACAAATAACATGATTTATAACGTCTACTGACTAGGATCCATTGCCCAGACTGTGGTACAGAACAGCTGGCAGGACAGTGAACAATAGTTCTTATTAGAAGTCTGCTATTTAAACCCAGTAACTATACCCAAAATTTGATCCAAAGCCCTTAGAGGAAACATGATGAAATTCTAAAACATTAGGGGAGGTGGGAGACAGGCATGGGGAGAAATCTTCCTTTGGTGGCATAGACATCTGTAAGTCTTAAAACCCAATTTAACCTTGCTCTAAAATTTAAGGTGGAATTTGTGATTACAGACCTCGTGCAGTACATCACCAGTGGGACAGAAAACAGAAAAAAAGGAATATTAGAAACCACAGCTAAAGCAGAAAACTATCAATCCCAAAATGGTGTTAGTGTAATTTCTTAAGCTGCACCTCTCACCACCACTTCTGTCTTAAATGACTGAGATTTGAGAAAAAGCAAAATGAGTTGGTAAAATTATCTCTAGTCACTTTTAATCTGCAATACAGCCACTGAAAATCCCAGTGGAAATTTTAATGAACATCTGAATATTAACCAATATTGTTGTTTAAAGTTTCAGCTCCTCACATACTTTGATTACACTGCTTATGGCAGCAAAAATAACTCTCAAGCAACTGTCCACAGAATTGACAAAGTTTGGCTTAAATCTATTTTAAAAAGTATTCAAATGAAATGTTTAATGTTGAGATACTCAACCTTATGAAACTAGTAACTGTCTTTGGTTTGGGTCTTGGTTTTTTTTTTTAAGAAAACATCAAATTACTTTATATTACTTTCTCAGGTTGAAGCAGTGTATTACGACCCTTTTTTTAGAAACAGAAATGGTTTCAATTAACATCCAGTATGAAGATACTGTAAAAAGTTAAAAGCTTTACACTTCTTTTAATCTAAAACAAAATCACTAAAATATATTTAGAAAAAATTTAAAATATATTTAGATTAAAAAGAGTACTCCCATGGATATGCTGGGCAGTGCTTTCTGAGATGCTCCAGTGAGTTACAAGCTTATTCATTCCAACAGCAATAGCTAGAATGCAGAATATACATAGAAAACATATTCAAAGTTCATAATCACAAGGATTGATGTTAAAAATCCTATCGCCTGCACTTAGAGAACACATACACACCATAAGATTCACACTGCAGTTCAAATAACCCCTATTTCATATGATATCAGAAGTGACAGACCAAGTTATTTACAGGCTTTTGATCATGTCTGTAAAAAACCAAACAAACTCAAAACAATTGCATCTGATTTACAGATAATCATGATCAAAGAGATTATATTTAAATGAACACTATGATCACAGCAGGTTCCCATAATCACCTTGCAGCATAAAATACTGAAAAATAAACACTTTCCAGCTTACCAAAGGAAAGCATGGATATAATTTATTAAATCAACATATTACCTCTTAAAAATGTCTGCTAACACATAACTACAATATGGCAGTAACACATATATCTCTTCTTTATAGATACGCAGAACCACCCACACTTCAATTTTTTTAATATGTGCAACTATTTAAAGGGGGAAAAAAATACGAGAAAAATCAGCAAGTGAACCTATATGGAATCAATAGACTACTACTGGGTTCACCTACAGAATACAACACTGCAGATTATTTTCAGTCAATCTGCAAGCTTTCTATTGTCTTCCACATCAGGGTTGTTTGGGGTTCCATGCACCTGCATAAAAGTACACCAGCATAGAAGAGAACAGCACGAGAGGCAAGACAGACTTAGTGTAAAAAAAAAAAAAATCCCATATTTGCTCTAGGCAAGATCCTGTTCCTCAGTGCTCTGCAGAACTGCAGAGGTGACTGTCACCTCTCAGAAACAGACAATGGTGAGTAAAGTGAACCACTACAGGGCACAGATAGTCGGGGCTTTATTTCAGTCCATATTCCAGCAGATAGGATCTAAAATACAGCCCTCAAAGAGGATGGATTTCAGCCTTTCTTTATTGTCATAGATATACAGAGGAACAGGCAGAAGGCACATGCTGTGAGCCCAGAAACTGTGAAACAAGATGAAGATAGAAGACAAAATTCATATGCTCATGAGAGAGCAAACACCTATGCTAGCAACTTTCTGATATCCATAAATGCATGCAACGGAACAGATGTTAAAAAATATAAGGAAGAGGATATAAAGCAATACAAGCAAACTGGTATGTATTTGATTCTAGGGTTAAAAATTAAATGAATAGACATATCCTGGCAAAAGGCCAGCTCCTAACAGAACACAAACCCCATAAGATTTGCGTTCTGGTTTTGATTTCAAACTCATGAACTTTAAGGGGATTTGAAATCATGTAAAACATGCTCACCCATTGCTATTCTTAACAGGAAAGACAGACAAACAAGCTCTTATTGGGGCACAGACCACCCTATGGCTTCCCAACCTGAAGCTGGCAGAGCAGAGCCCATGCATCCTTCTTGGAGACAACACAAAGAAATGACCCGGAGCCGGCAGTGCCCCTCCTGGGACTGCTGCGCGACCCAAAAGTTCTCTTTTGTCTGGGCTTTGCTGCTGTTGTTGTTGCTATGTTTACAAGAAAAGGTTTCTATATGAGGAAGCAAAGAAGGGGGGACTGGGGAACCTCCTGCAGCATTTCAATGGCCTAGCTGGAGCTGTACTCACACATGGCAGTGATGTTACAGTGCCCACGGGCTGAAAAAACAGGAGAAAACCCTCCAGAGATCAGTAGAAACTCTTAGAGGCAACCACCTGTAACTGGTAAAAGGGGAACAGCATTCGAGGCACACTGACACTTCTTTTTCACACCTGCAGAGAAGCTGCTGCGTCTGCAATCTCGCTTTTTCCAGTCTCAGGCATACAGCACAATTTTTTTTTTTTTATTTTATTGTATGTAAAATTTCAGTTATGTTTGGAAGTCTAAAACAGGCTTCAAAACTGAATGGTAAGCACCCCATTAGCTCTGACTCTGACACTTGTGCAACCACTGCACCATTTTTCCCAGAGATAACTCACCCTTCACCTGAAAGGGCGTACCCTAATTCTGTCCTAAGAGAATGTGTTACCACCATGCTTGACTTGGAATTAACTGTGAAAAGGAGATAGTATGAAGATACTGCTGTAGTTGGAACATGCTACAGCTACGATGTTCCATGTCATCCGTACCTGGTCTCTTGGTATTGGTCTCTGGAATACTTGGGAGGTTTAGGTTGGTTATCAGGGTAACGTTCTTCCCGCAGAAAGGGCCCTGTACAGGCTCCCCAGGGAATGGTCATGACCCCAAGGCTGCCAGAGCTCTAGGAGCATGTGGACAACACTCTCAGGCACAGGGTGGGATTGAGGGGTGTCTGTGCAGGGTCAGGAGTTGGACTGGATGATCCTGAGGTTGGTCCCTCAGGATTCTATGAACACTGCACCCCCCCCCGGAATAGCCGGTGTTCCGAACGAGTAAAGCAACAGTGCAGACTGGTTACAGCCATCAGCAGAGAACACCAGAACTGTTAATGACAAAGAGGAGCAAGAAACTCATCCTTCAGCTTTTCTCCTTCCTAGCAAGTTCAGTCAGAGCAAATTCTTTGGCAAAAAAAGATAACAAAAAGATCCAATAAATCAAACATTAATCTGGTAATCTGCCGAGAGGGGAAGAGCAGGGGGAAGAGAACTGGCAGACTTTATTATTAAGCACACTTTGTGTTATCCAACAGATCCAAGAGTAACATACAGCAACTGGACTCTACAAGAAATCTATTATACTGCCTGCTCTCCAGTTAAGTATATTGCTGATTTCAGAAATATCAGAATGCCTAACTCTAGATGCCTCAGGAATAAACAAGAATAAATTTGTATTCTGCTATGCTTGATACAGACCTAGTCAAAATTTTTCTATGAAAGCTGTTCCTCAGCAGTGAACCAGGTTTTCAATAAAGCCTTTATTTTCTTTTCATGAAAACTATCTGCTTTTGGATGCTTTCCTGAGATGCAATCCAGCTAGAAAACTGGGAAGCTGTTCCTCAGCAATGAACCAGGTTTTCAATAAAGCCTTTATTTTCTTTTCATGAAAACTATCTGCTTTTGGATGCTTTCCTGAGATGCAATCCAGCTAGCAAACTGGGACCCTGGAGCAAGTAAGCTTATTTTTATAAAGAAAACCTGAAGTTTTCAGCTTTTCATCTTAAAGCTGTAATTCTCTTTGGTGGGAACCTTTTTCTGGTGAGACCTCTTTTGCTGGGCATTTCCAGGCTGGGAATACCTTTAGATTCCACAATACTGGTACATTTTAGATTTTAGAGGAGTGAACCATTCTTTTTTGCAGTTTTAGTTTTCCTTTAAGTAGAACTCCAAGGAAAATACTAATCACATGAGATCACAGTCTATTCTGACCATAATCAGAGCTAGGGATCCTTAGGACTTGTGGACCTGTACCACTAGTCCCTGACCTTCCTGTTTGAATAGATTGTATTAAAAATAAAGAATAAATGTTAATACAGCTTAATTGCTCCACTTTTAAAGTCAAGAAAATCTTAAATTAAGGCCTTCTAGCCTGAAAGGCTTCTTTGTGTAATTTTTAAAAGCCTATTTTTCATTATTTCATCAGGGAAAAAGCACTCCCAGACAGAAACTGCAGTACTACATGTTTATGGAAAAAGTGATAAATCCCTGAAAAAAACTGTCTCATAACTGAAGCCCTCCACAAACACTTTTATAGAAAAATTAGTAAAATAACTTAGAACCAAGGAAATTTCTTTAGATTTGATTAAAAAAATCAGTGCCTAGGAGATCTGCATCTAAAAAAATTATTTTCTTTTAAACCTTTTACATAAATACAGCAAGATTCAATGCTAAGTATGAAGCAGGCCATGTTAAATCCAACAACAAAGTTTTAAAAGCAATGGTTACCTATTTTTCTAGATTTTTAATGAAGTAAGCTGTCCTTAAATGTGAGAGAGTCTGGATAATTACAAATATTTAGATTCATATTCTCCCTTGGAGAATACTTTCAAGGCACTGATCAATAGATTCCTAAAATTAAGTTAAGAACTATATTAAGTTAAGAATAAGCACTTTCTATCTGTTACACGTAATTTCTCTTTATACACAGAGAGTATACAGATTTTCCTTTTTCTCTCTCCCTTCCCCAAACTTACAAATCAGTCTGGTCACAGTAACAAGTGCAAAACAGTGACTGAACCTGTGCAACGTGCCTGATATTTGGATTAGAGCATTAATTCTGCTCATTAGCTGTAGAAGCGCACTCTTTTAAGATACTTTTCATATTGAATCAATAGTTTTGCGCTATTACATAAAGTCACAATGCCTTGATTGGATTTCTTCTAAGACTGCAGTCTTTTTCTGTGAGACAACACTGATAAATTTCAAAAGAACTCATACAATCAGGTCTGCTTGGCTGAGATACAGAAATAAGAACCTAGAGTGCCAGTGAGTACTACCTATTCAGGGTAATATGCATTATTTATAATTAAAAATGGATAACCACACTGGCTCCATAGTCAGGAAACTTTTGCAAATGCCTTTTCTGTCCCACAAACCCCATCAGTGGGCTTCCAGATTTGCAGCTGAATACTAACAGGGATGCTTGAGCAACTCACTTCTAGTGGAGGAAAAAGAATTAAGCATCGTTTTGACTCCATACCTACTAATGAAGGTGAATTCCATCCTGCACAACAGAGGATTCCTTAAGGCATCACTTCTGCATCACAAAACATGTATACAACTAAAACTGTGCAGAAACTGGAGAATTAGAAGATGTAGCAACTACAGAGAAAATAGAGAAGGTAGCAACTACATTTCATACCTCATAAAAGCATCAAATTTCTAGCAAAACCTACAAAGACCTAGTATCTTCCCTTAGGTAAAAATCCAACTTTTTCAGTCTTCTCAACCTCCAACACTTTATATACAGAACTAATCTTAGAAGAACAACAAGATTAATTTAAATTTGAACAATACAGAAGTCAAATGAGAGTTTTACAACTGATGGTCATTCCAACTGGAAAAATAACCATATTATTTTCCCCTAATTTATTTTATGAGAAATATAATACATTGCAAACATCACTCCTGAAGAAGCAAAAAATTAGGACTGACATATAAATATTTCATAGGGAAAGGGTTGGATGCAGGGGAATGACCAACACACAGCTCAGAAGGCAAAGCCATTAAATCCAGCTTACAAGAATCATGTGTCTGGAATTAAAAGTACAGCATTTTAGCATGTTTTTTACTAATGAGAAAAAAAAAATCTCTCAACTCTCCCTCACTTTTCCAGACATCAAAAAAATATACCATAGAAGATGTTGAGCAACAGTATAGTGCACTGTTGGAATTGCAATGTGTGCAGTTTCTGATTAAAATCTGCGCCATGTTTATTAGAGGCCACTCAAAGTGTCTCACATTTTCCTGCCTTTGTCCTTTACACTTCACTATCACAGGGAAGTAGACAAACAAGTTTACATGTAGACATTATTCCATACATCTACAGCGCATGTTTTGATGCAGCATCGTGCCCAGCACATGCTTCTGGAAAACGTCCTTGCCATCCCCAGGAAACTTTTGCATATCTATTTCATTAATTATTCTACCAACTTGTGGGTAGAGACCAGTTAAAGAAAATACAGTTCTAACTTTCCTTACATGCCAGCAAAATAAGTAACAGTGCTCTCTGCTACTTCAGCATCTTAAAGTTGTTTTAACACTTCTGAAAGGTTACAGAATCAGAGCAAAACCAGAGAAGCAGCTGTATTTCAGTATTCACAGTGTATTCCTAAGAAGCCAACACACCCTCAGCTTCCATATCTGTTTCAACACTTCTGGGGTTCCAAAGCAAAAAAGGCACCTGGGAATGGAGTAGCTGTACCTACTTTGTCTCTTTTCATATGCTTCTCCCCAGTATCACCAGAAGGGTATCAATAACTCCATTTCTGTCCAAGCTATGCAAGCAGAGGGCAGCCTTCACTCTTGGCACAGCAGTCAAATATGACATTTTTATAACGTCCATGAGCTGTCTCACTTCTCCAAAGTGAAAAATGTTATATAAATAAGACAACTGAGAGCTAGATTACAGCAGAACTTTATCAGTATATATTGTATAGCAATTGTTCATTGTCAGGTATGACATTCGTACTGAAAGGATTTTTTTAAAGTTTAATTTAAGGGTACTATAGCAAATGAGAGGAGTCAAAACACTGAAACCGGAGCCAACTTCCACTGAGAAGGATGGGACAAAGACTGGTGGAGCTATGACATACAATGAAAGCAACTATTTTAAACTCATCAGAGTGACAATTTCAAAAAGATTAGAAGAATTTTTCATGTCTTAATCCTGAAACGTAGGAACATCTTTATCTAGTGTACTGTGTGGAAACCAAGTAGTATTTGTTGTTTGTATCTGCACACAGAGGGGCTGAGCTAATAATGATGCGACACCGTGGCCACATACAGGCTTCAGATTGCCAACATGTGCAGCCAAGGCTTGCTTCCTGAACTAGCTCCTGAAAAGTGTCAATACATTCCTATCCACGTTTAAATTCCACTTTCAGGATAATTAACACATGACAGGATTCAGGCTTAAATACACATTAAAATACCATTCACTATCAAAGCATTGCAAAAGGACACGGTGAGTCTTCATAATGGCAAGACTCAGCAAACTATGTCTGTCTTTTAAAATGTCTTACCGAAAACATTTAAGCTCACCAAGACAATTTTGATTCAGCCAGGCTGGAGCAGCCACAGAGAAGTTGTGTTTGCAGAGTACAAGTGTGGGAGCCTTCAGCAAAGTTAAACTCAAACCAAACTTGAACAAAACTGGCAGTGAGGTCAGTCGGTAAGCAGAGAACTTTGAACAGCTGTGGCCAAGAGCATGCTTTGACCATACCCTACGTCACAAAGGTAAGCTCCACTGGGAGAACCTTCCTTTCCTCCACTACAGAAAATGTTTACTGGAAACCCCGTGGATTTTAGAAGAAACCTTTTACATTTGTCCCAATACACAAGCTGGTGTACAGCTACATTCTGAACAGAGGTACTGAAAAGTACTGCGCAGAAAAATCAACACTTGCCTGATTTTCCCTCATTTATTAGAAGAAGCTCTGTTTCATTCTTAACGCAAAGACTGACACTTTATTTAGAACTAAACAAAGGGAGGCATCTGACTAATAAACAGACCAGCAAACCAGCAGCTGGATCTTTGATGCACATTCCGTTGTCTCAGCCTACTCCAAGCCTGTCTTCATGTCACAGGCTGCCAGCAGGTACAGGTGGCACTGACATGAGGCAGACTGCTCAGACTGCTCACAGCAGACTGCTGTGTTGTGCTCACAAACACACAGCACTAGGTGACTTAGTTACAAGCCAATATATTCAGTAGCAACAGCTTTTTTTCTCCTAAGTTTCTGTGTGTTATGTTAAAATACCAGCAAATTATATTATGGAATAAAAGGAGAAACAACTATTTGAGCTGTTTGCATTTTGAAATTTAATTTATAAGTTAGACATCTCCCTCTTCCCTTGTCGCTTTAAAGTACCTTGGACAAAAATGTAAGGTTTATTTTAGTAGAAATATTAGCAAACTAGCATTAAGAATTGTTTACAAAAAGAATCCTCAAATCTTGCTCAGCTGCACACATCTTCTCCCTACCCTAGCAGAAATAACTTATGCTAGTAGTAATACACTTCATCAAATTTGAGCCAAAGAAATGGACTTGTGAATCAGTTGTTTTATGAAAGACAAACTATTATTTGGTAGAATTATAGTAACAAGCCACAATGGAGGTTCTGGTAACACTGCTTATCTGATGACAAGCCTAAACAAATAAGGACACAAACCAACCAGTGTTTCTCTTATCTGAGCTGCACCTCTCAATCAACTAACAGGAAGATTCAAAGGGTGGGAGTCATAAACAGGTAGGGGTAAACTTAATTAAATTATTAAGCTATTAAAAAGTAACAAGAAAAACAATAAAACCAAACGGCCCTGATTTACAGCTGGAAGCAGCTTATTTCCTCCAGGGGAGTCAGCACCAGCTGTAATTACCTGCTGCATGGATTTACACTGGCTAGGGAACTACCACTCCCTTCAGCTGCTAGCAGCACTCTGCTGCTCCTGGCCAATGCACAGAGTGTTTATACCTACAGCTGATTTTCATGCCCTTTTCCACCCAGCACTCCGAGGAACTTAGCTACTGCCAGCAATTAAAGTAGTACAGAAGTAACTTTTTCCTTAGGAAGTGCATAAAAAGAGAAGGATAAGCCCAAATAGTATTCACATTTCTAAGAAGTCTGAGAAACACTCATCTACACTATCCACTACTTCATCAGCAAAGATCTGTATTACTTCAGACAATTAGTGCCAGCCCCTGGCCTGGCACTAGGGCCATGCTATTTTTCAAAGTTTATAAAGAACTCTCCTACCTATGCATGACAGAGGCATAAAGTAAGTCAGGGCCAAAAACCACACAGATATTCAAACATTAACTTCAAACACTACTTACAGAAGACTTAGGTTTCAAACTGCTTTGCTTCGTTCTACCCTGATCTAGTGAAAACATCATGTCTCTCTCCTCCAGCCATTGCAGTTTCCAAGTAAACATCCAAATCCCAAAGGTGGCATAATACAGCCACACAGTAGGCTCACAGTGGGGGCATCCCTGGAAGATTTCCCTAAGGCACACAGGTCATAGGATTAGAAAAATCATCAAGCATCTGAAAATGTCCTCTCCATCTATATGAAAATCTGGCTTAGCTTATTGAAATGGAAGAAAGGTTCTGGCTGGCTGTGCCAGGTTTCCCATGCAGAGTGGTACATTTTCAGATGTCTGGTTATGTAATGGGGAATACTTCCCATTAGTAAATTATAATATCCCCACCTTAACAGAGTAAAAGAATATGCAGCAGTAAGCCCCTTCTGGGGGAGTGGGCAGGCTTATGCTGTCTAATTACACTGTAGGTCCTATTTTAATGCTATGAATTTATCAAGGTTTCACTCTATACAGAGGTAGATTCTTCTTCCTCTCTGCCCATCAGAACACTTAGCATGAAGTTACTTATCTTCCTTAAGACTCACATTTACTTTGTAAAAAAATTTAAATATGTATTTCTGATGCAGAATATGAAGTAAATTATGCTCTCTGATTAGCCTGTATTTTATTCCCCAGCTCTTCTGCAAGCAATTTTCTCCCAACCCATCCTTATCCTGCATTCTTGAAGAGAAAAAAAAAAGAAAAAAAAAAAAAGGAAAAAACCCCTTTTTTCAGGGGATCTCTTAACCATGTAGCGGGCAAAGACATACAGCATACCCTGTGTATTTGGATTTTGGTTTTTTGTATGAACGAGGAAACACAGCATCAGTCTGATGATTTCCACTTCTTCTGTGAACTTTACATTACTTATACACTGGAAACCAGAGCATTTAAAAGTAAGCATCAGCTATGATGATGAAAATTCTGAAAGTCTAGTCAAAAGAATAATGACCAAGCAAGTTTATTTAAAAAAACCACTAGTTATTTTCAGGTCATTTAATTTTACAATATTACCTATTACTTTTGGAAAATGCATATATTTTGAATTAATATACTTTGAAATATTGATTTCAAAGTTTGAAATTTCAAAGTTTCAAATTTGAATGAATATATTTTGAAATACAGATTTCAAAACAGGCAGCCCTGTTCTCCAGGCTGTCATGGAAGAGGGAGGCACTGCATGTCTACAGCCCCTCAGCTACTGCCCGTCTCAGTCCCAAGCACCAGTGTCTACCTTCACTGACATGTACTCGACTTTTTAAAGAGTCATTTTGTCATAAAATCCTACATGGAGACAGGGCTTCATTTAACTACCTCCCCACAAGCAGAGGGTCAGCATTCAGGCTGTCCTGTGCTGCTGTTTTGTGAAAAGAGAGCTGATGTGGGCTTTGCTGAGGCAGCTGTAGCAGTGCTAGTCAACTCAAATTAAAGGCTTTATAGACAGTAACGTGCTTATATGTGACCAAGTCAGAGTCAATATACAAAGTAAAATTAACTGAACTAGCAATGTTTGACCATGGGATTCAGAAAACATGTACAAAGCAGCCTCAGCTTACTTCTGAGTCACATTTAAGGCATTTAAATATTTAGCACTACAGCAAAACCATTTTAAAGCTGTATGTACAAGGCATGTACCTCACTACTTCTACTGTAAATATGAACAGAGGTTCACCAGCACTCTACAAAGGAATCAAATATCCAGAAGTTTATGATGTTTTATGAATTATTAAGCTGTCCTAACGTCACATCCATTTCTCCATCATACATGAGTAAATAAAGACTGGTCACACAGAGGAGGAAAGAAACCATAAAGGCCAGTTCAGCAACAGGTGTCAGCAGGAGCTAGGGAGAGATCTCACTACTAAGCCCCAATGAGTATTTTTATTGTTGAACCTACTCTATGAGAAGGAAAATCAGCCTTCAAAATGCAAGGTGAAATCCCAGTAAAGAAATTTAAAAAAAAAAAAAAGGAAAAAAAGAAGAATTAATTACTCAAAAAGTAACCACTCCTACTCTGCTGGCAGCTACTTGAGAGAGTTACAAATGTATTCAGATTTACTAATTCAAAGGGCTGCCTGAAGAGGGAGAGATTATTAAATATAGTGCAATATCAATGACAATTAGTTCATCTCCTTGTTCCTTCTCCTCCCCTGCCTAGTTAAAACTCAGAAAGAAAGTCCCACTTCTGATCAACTAATTCACAAAGCTGGTAACTACTACATCCAGAAGGAAAGAATGAATGCTGCCTATCAACCTTATCACTCCCTAATTTCACAGTAAAGGGTGACACACATCTGTCCCATCACCCGGCTGAATCACCCACACACCATCACAGACAACCAGCTCCTTCGCCCCCTCTCAGCACCACTGGAAAGCCTTCCCCGAACACCTCCCCAGGCACGTGATGGCCTTCCCGGGAGAGCGGGCACACAGGGACAGAGCCCCCTGCCCGGCCCCCTGGCACATCCCGCCCGCTGCCCGAACCACAGGCTGGGCAAAACCCACCTGCCGCTTGACTTTTCCGAGCTCCTGACTGAGGGGGCATTTTTGCGTTTGGCATTTGGAGAGGGCTCTCCGGGATCCCTCCAGCCCTGCTCCGCCGACATCCACCGCCTCAGGCTGCTCTAGCCGAACAGGGCGGCCCTTCCACGCCTCGGCGGCCGCCGTCAGCCACTCACGCCCCCGGAGACC
>VXAX01000511.1:23733-81323 GCA_013399835.1 Leptocoma aspasia | reverse complement strand
AGCCCCGCCGCTCCGCCCGCGGCCCCCTCAGAACACAGCGCTTCCCTCACGCCCGGCACCGACCCCCGCGCGGGATCCCCCCTCATCGTCTTCCCGCCTCGGCAGCGCCGGCCGTCCTGGGGAGCGCCGCGGCCTCCGCGCCTCCCGGCCCGCAGCGAACAGGCCCCGCCAGGCGCCACTGTCCGGCCCGGCGCACCTGCGGAGGGCGGGCGCTTGTGCCCCGGCAGGGCTGAGCCCGGCCCCGGCACGGTGGCAGCGAGCGGCGCCGGGCACTTGCGGCGGCCGCGGCGAGCTGGGATCCCGCCCGAGGGAGGGAAACAGCGCAGGACAGAGCCGTCCCGAGCGGCGCTCTCCGCCGGCCGAGCCCGCGGGCACCGCGGCTCCCCTACCGCGGCCTCGGGGAGCGAGAGGGGACGAGCAGAGCCACCGCAACACAGCCCTCGTTCTTGAAGGTGGTTTTTCTTTTTCTTCTCTTTTTTCTTTTCTCCTTTTCTCTTTTTTCTTTTTTCTCTTCTTTTCTTTTTTCTCTTCTTCCTGGAAGAACAGTTTGGGTGTTTTGTTTTGTTTGCGGTTTTTTTGTTTGCCTTGTATTTTGCACGCTGAAGAGGCTACGGAAACCTCTTTAATGTATTTCCTATTAAAGCAATGACAGTCATCTAAAAAGACAGTGTATTTATGCAGCGCCTTTATTCCCAGAGCAGTTTACAATGCGCTGCCCTGACATCGGGCACTGTGTCCTGCGGTGCCGTTGCCGGACTCCAGGTATTTCCAGGAT
Organism: Leptocoma aspasia; assembly: GCA_013399835.1. Taxonomy (NCBI): domain Eukaryota; kingdom Metazoa; phylum Chordata; class Aves; order Passeriformes; family Nectariniidae; genus Leptocoma; species Leptocoma aspasia. The sequence continues at coordinate 80,548 of VXAX01000511.1, read as the reverse complement.
CCAGGCGTTCACACGTGGATCAGCGCGTTCCCTCCCGCGAACTGCCGCTTCGGGATAAGGAGTGGTATCCTGACGATGACAGGCACTCCTTACCCAGGTGGAGTGGAGCGGTTTGGTCAGGCAATCCTGGGCCAACTTGGGAAAAAAAAAAACAGGATTAAAGGGAAAAGACAAGAAACTACTTGATACCTCAGTTCTCGGTGCATCATATTAAAGGATTAGTGAAATTACTCAAAGCTCCGTAGAGATGTCAAGCAATAGTATTTTGCTGTGCATTTCAATCACCTTTTGCATCCAGTCCCAAGGAGGTGAAGTGATGCATCTTTGCATCTTCAACCCAACACATCTATCAATAGTTTCCACTAAAACTGTAAAAACTTGAGTCAGGATCTTTGAATTTGGAATGAAACTCGTACAGCAATTTTTAAAAGTAATTTTTAAAAATGTCTTTTTCAAAATACCAATTTTGTAATCTAAGAGAAAAAGGTAGTAAAACAGCAAATTGGGCTGGTTTTTTTTTTTAGTGATCTTTCACATACAACTTCTGAAAGAACTTACCTGAAACCAGTTAGTTAAAATAAAGGAAAAACAAACTTTAAAAGACTGTGGAGGTTACAGTTCATAAACTGGGGCTCAGTTGCAGCTTGCTGGTATGATACCTTTTTTAACTCCCTGCAGTATTCCAAACCGTGATGGTCTGGGTGAAATGTAGCTCGTGCCTCCAGTAATCAAACTTTACTCTCTGTTTTCAGTTAAATTATGTTATTTCATACTTAATTTATTAAATAAGTAATTAATTCAACTTTTCAGTATCTATTTTGGAGTGTTCAAATGCTCGGAGTAAAACCCTTCATTGTACTGGGGAAATTTTATTCCCAATTCACAAGGCAAAAGTGTTCAAGTGGATTTAGGTATCTGCATATGGGCAGACTGTATAAGCAAAGCTTATATGACTGGGAAATACTGAAAGCCAAAGATTTTTTAAGGATAAATATACTAGAAATTGTATCGACATCATAAATGCATTGGAAATGTTTTGTGTTAAAGATACTAGTGTTTACTTTTAGCTGATGAGATGCTCATGCACGTTAGGTGTATAAATAAAAAATAAGAATTAGTCACCACTTGCACATCAATATAAAAACCTAAGATACTCAATTTTTACATTTTAAGACTCTCTTATCTGTCAAAGAAGAAGCTTGAAAACATTAGTGTCAAATAAGTGTGATTTCCACACTGCCTCTTTTTAACATAGATACCAACCATGTTTGCTCTGCCATGTGTTGTGGAAAGGCCTGATGTTTTAGTCATGTCATCATTACTCTTAAAAGTGTCTTCTTTCATATATTCAAAGTTTGTCTCCACCTCTTTTTGCCTGTTGAAAGTAGTATATATATATAAGCCTCTGGAAGGCTTTCCGTGACTGCGGAAATGGGATATTAGGCATTTGTTTGAAGAAATTAATATGGTAAACAACAAAATTCTGCTAACACCCTTCCAGTAGTGAGGTGCAATCTATTTTAGCAAGAATTGGCTAGAGCGTTCAAACTTGGCTTAAGTGAGTAATTACTTAAACACAAAGTGTGTAGTTGGAATTTCATAGTAAAATACTAAGCTGTGAGCACACATTCTTGCTACTTTTTTAATACCAGTTCTAGATATTTATCCATGCATTACAGCAAATAGAAAACTATATGGTCAAAATGAAATTTCAGTTCTATTTTTCATTTCATCACTACTTTTTAAGGTTTCTTTAGGCTCGACCTTTTCTGTGTTTATATCCCACATAAAGGATTTATTTGTGATATTTTTCAAATGTAAAAATAAGTTCGGTATAGCTTTAGTTGAATCATGCACATTACTGGTCTGCATTTTTATATCTCAAAGTTAGATCAATGAACAGGACATGTTTTCAACCTGTAGTAAGAAAGAAAATACCACCTCAAGTTAGCAAAGAATTTTTTGAATAAAGTGTAGCTTCCTAACCAATGCTGGAGTGTTCAGGTTCCCACCAAAAACTTACGCGACAGCATTGTTTAAAAAATTAATTGGAAAAGTTCATGACACTGACTGAAGCAAATCTTCCAGTCTGAAATCGTGTTTAAAAAAAAAATCTTAAACCAGCATACTTTTCCCTTATTTTTAATGAAGTTGCATACATGGCAGATACACTGGGAAAAAAAACCCCAAACTTAGAAAGCTATGGAATCTTGATTATGGTGCCAGTTAAACTGGCAGGCTTGAAGCAAATCAATATTGTTTCAGTTGTTTCCCAAGGCTGGAAAACCAGACTATAACTGCTGTAACCAAGCTAGATAAGCACAAGCTATTGGCACAGCCTTCACTGTACTTACAAAATAGGAGCCAAGAGTAAAATATTTGGAGGATGAGCTGGAAATTATGACCATAGTGGAATTTTAAAAGGAGAAACATAAGGACTATGCATTGTGTCATGCCAAAACTGCATTGCCATACTTAAAGAAAGCTTGCTATTGAAAAGCAGTAATTTAGGCAAGGAGAATTACATAGGTGAATGTATTAGGTTATAATAATTTTCCTTTTTTTTCCCTTCAAATTAAAACAAAAAATTCTGATCCAAACAACACATCTAAAGCTAAAATAGATAATGCCAATAAGATCTGACACTCCATGTCATACAGGATTAGCTTCTCAACACAGATGCATAGTTTTTGTTGATTAAAAGCAAATGTGTGAAAGCAGACATCAGCACCTCCCATTACAATTAGGAGCTGGCAACCAGGGAATCCTGTGTTGCAGTTCTGGTCTATTTGCCGCTCATTTGTGCTTTTTCTGACACCTCGCTATACAAGAGTTTTTGACTGTAGGTGAGCAAGTAAGTTTGTACACAATTCAGATCTACATGGAATGGGACAAGGAAACAGGTTCAGAGGGAGCAGGAACTTGTTTACCTGGCTGCTATTAGAAACACTAACTGGAGAGGTGCATATACCGAGGATTCACACACCTGACAGTTGGCAGCAGGAAAGTCCAAAACTGGTTTTGAGTCTGGGCAGTGATGTTCTCTTTCAAAGAAAAAAGAAAGTCCTATGGACCAAGCCAAGAGAGAAACAGGTTTTACCTTTTTAACTTCATCCTGCAGAGAAATTATTTTATCATATATTCATTGAAAATAAAAACAGTTGCTCTCTGACCACCGACTAGAATACAGTGCTCCCTCTCTGAGCCTTACACACCATGCTAAGAGGTCATTCTCAGTCTTTGGTTTTCTATCTCTGCTCCAGAGAACCCCTGATTCCCTACATATCTGCCAGCATTTCCAAGGCAACCAAGCAGAAGGCTGCAAATTTCTGAAGCAGCAATCAGGGCAAATTCTGCATTTGTACTAAACTTGCCTGATGTCACCCAACGCTGCAAAATGGCCCAGAAAATTCTTTGGATTTCTGCCTCTTTTTTCCTGAGTTGCTGTCAGTTTCTGGAGGAGTAACAGAATCCTCACCTATGATTTTTGGGAAGGATCAGTTCCTAATCCCCAAAATGATCAAGCAGAACAGAATACAGCCTGTTTATATAATTTCTTAACTTTCCTCAGAGTTCCTGCAGTTATGTGTACACTGCTGCTCTCTTAGGGCCATTAGCAAGCTGAGCCAAGCAAGTGGATTTCTGTCCCTCTGAAGAAAACCCATGGATACCAAGGGGCTCCAGCAGGCTGTGAAGGTCTGTGTGATCGGGGGTCCCAGCTCCAGCCTGACTACCTAGACTTCTCCAGCACTCCTGTCATTCATCCTCACAGGCTTGCATCACTTCGAAATCTAGTAATGCAAATAACAGCAAATCTCCATCTGAGATCTTGAGAGGTTTATAATTAACCCCATCTTTTAATCCTTGGTCCAAGTTGGCTGTGGGGATGAACCACACAGTAAAATATCCCAGTAGCACCCACAATATATCAAGATTCTTGGAGACAACATCAGAACTAATTTTTTTTTTTAAACCACCTACTGTTGCAAACAAGTAAATAGTAACATTAATAAAAAAGTTACCATAAACTAGATTTCCACAAACATCAGAAGCATCAGTGTTCTGGGGCTACTGCAGTCATCAACTATTATACATCTAGCTTGACTCACAACAGTAGCACTAAAGCAAACATAATGGGATACACTTCAATGTTCCATGGGAGGGACCAGAATATTGTGATCCACTATTTGGGAGTGCTGAGATTAAAAATATGCCAAAAGCATCAGATTTTCTAACTGCTGCATCAGTTAGAAAGATCTGCATGATTTTCATCACTGCTGCTATGGAATCAAGGGGAGCCGGATTAAAACCGAGCATCAGTATGACTAAAATTGTACAGACAGTCTGCGGGTTTATTTTTGATGCAAGAGGACAGTAATATAATGACCACTGGCTAATAGTTGTTCATCACACACACATATTGAAATGTCTCAATTATTAATGTAATATCTCACAGGTCCAACTCGAGTACAAGTTTCAGCTCTTGAGGAAATCAAAGAACAGGAAAATTATGAAATCATTACTTAAAGAATTGAATATTAAAAATTTCAGCTAGATTAAAAAAGCTGAACGTTGCTTAAATTTTACATAAAACCCACTCATGTATAGGTGTTAAAATGGAAGTTTTGCTTTGGCACCATGGCTTAAACCACTCATCAGAGGAGTTGTCAGCAGTATTTTTTATTTGCTGGAGCACATTCTGTATCATGTTATGACAAATAATGTACTTTCAGGTTTTGAGTTCTCTCCATAAACAGGAACACTCTAAACACAGCAGTATTTATTCAATTGTTTAGCACTCTTCTTAGCATTTTAACATGCCACAACACTTTTATTCACATGTAATAAGCTTTAAAAACGTGGCATTCTTAACCTGGAAGTATTATTTTAATGCCTGAACAACAAGGAGGGGGGCATGTAAAGAAAGGGCTGACTGTACTATAATGATACAGCATCAGTCAACAATACTCACCAAATTGTACCATCCTTGACCTGCTGCACAAGGCTGAATCTGCTGCAAACACAATCCAGGCACCTGTGGGAGAGATCTATAATGAGAATGATGGAAACCACCAATTTAATAGGTTTTATTAAGTGCTATCATATTTCACTACATTAGAAAACATGAGTGCTTTAAACAGGTGACTTTACCAGGTAAGCACCTTGTCAAAACTTGTTTCAAGAATACATTTTTTTTTAATAATACACTAATCTATAATAACCTACAATAGTGACTCAAACTGATATTACCTAAAAAATGTAAGATCCAATATAATTCAATTAAATACCATCTAACAATTTTTATGCAAATGACTTTACTCCATCCTGCACATTCCTTTATCTCTGGAGATCATTCTCAATTTCCTTTTCTGTAGCTTTTCTAGTGCTACACTGCATTTTGTTAATATCACCACTGAAGCTGAAGACAATATTTCAACTCTTAAGCCTACCAGAAAATTATAGTTAGATTTATACTGGCTTCAGTCACGCAACTTTTCATTCCAATGATTTTTCAAAGTACTTTACCATAAAGACTAGAAAGTTCTGAAAGGACACCAGCATTATTTTTGGTCTATTCTGAGTTTCAAACTTGTTCTTGAGTCTATTAATAACCTTTGAACAAGAATGTTCATTAGGAGGAAGGTTGTTAGTGCATCCTAGATTGCCAAACTCTTCCCATTTTAAGTCCCAGTTGCTTATAACTTTGCCAAACACTAAATGCTTGGGCTGAAATTTTCCATGCCATGCCTGCGTCTCAATCTGAGATGTGCTGGAAAATTTAATCTAAAATAAATAAAACTATTTGCAAGAGTGTTGGGGAAAAACATTCTGTTTCACTGGGTGGGGGGCAGAGGGGGGCAGAGAGAAGGGAAAAACAATCAAGAAATATTTTCACTGCAGAGCCCACTTGCTCTGATTCCCTGCCCTGAAATTGGGAGGAAGGGATAATTTTGTTTAGAATTACACTTTTTTTTTTTAGTTTCCCTGTGAAAATTAACCAAGTATGGACTACTTAAAAGCCTTTGAAAAATTGCTGCCTATGTGAATTTACTGCAACATGGGATGGGAAAGAACTGCCTGATGGGCTGAGATCAGTCCCATGCAATTCTGATGTGTACAGTAGATGCCCAGGCCCAAAAGCTCCACAGACAAACCTGGAATGTGCTCCTGCAAGCCCTTAGCCCCCCCAGACACTCTCTTGTTTTGCTCTGTTACACCAAAAACACAAAGCATGAGGTGAAACCCGTTACGCCAGTTCAGTGCAAGAAGAAAGCAGAAGGAGCTGGAGAAAGAGGTGGGATGGAATGGCTAATAGAGTCATTAAATAGCATTTCAAGGTGACCTAAGGACCAGACAAACTGCAAGGGAAGGTAATGGCCCTTTGCAATTTCATGTGGGGTTAGATTCTTCTTGCCCCACATCTGGAGCGCAGTTCCAGCAGCAAATAACCATTGGCAATTACATTCACACTGAGATTTTCATCTCTGGCTTGGGCATTCCTAGAGTGAGTTTGTAAACAGAAGGCATGGTATCCGTCTCTCCAGTACTTCAGTGACCTGCTGCCGCCAACACACTGGAGGAAGTTGATTAATTCAGGAATCAGAAGAGCAAGACCTAGCCCTGCAGCAGCAGCTGCAATGCCTACAGAGAAAGGGAGTCAATGGAAAGAGAAACCTGGATTAGACTGGTAGTGTTTGAGTCTGTAGGGACAAGGGAAGACTGCAATGCTCAACAAACCCCATATGGCACACATATGGCATCTCCAACTTGGATACCCAAATGACTTCAAGAGGCAAGGCTGTCCTACCATCAGCCTTTCAAATGTACAGGGATATTCATCTTCACAAGCCATGAGAGAAAAAAATGGGCAGAATTGCCAGATTCGTGATGGGCAACAAACTTTGTGTCAGGGTCAGTCATGAAGAATGGACAAAATTCCAGCTTACCTGAACTTGTTTTTTGAACTGTGTAAGTTGCAGTTGCTTCCTATTTTGGTGTTTTAGCTGGCTTTGCTCCCATATTCCACAAAGTCCTGGCACAGCCAATATGGCTTTGTCCGGGGGTGACTCTGTGGTGCTGAATTGTATCCCCATTCATCTGTTTAGTCCAGAAATAAGTTTTGCACCTTTAAGACTGGTTCTGAGAGCGAAGCGGAGGGAGAGAAGAAATGCACAGTTTGTTTTCAGGAACTGCACTCACTCCTCCACATTCCTGCTCCTGGACCATGCTGTCTGCAGACGGACAGACAGCAGAAGAGAGCTTTCCTTTGCTTTTAGTTAGTTTTTAGCTAGCTGAGGCAAAGAAGTTCCCTGGACTGTGTTTTTTCTTTATCTTGGATCTGTTTAAACCTGCTCTGGACTGAAAACCAGAAGAGCACCGGCAGCTGGCGCCTGTGGCCCACTGGGCCAGGCCTGGGCCGTGGCATTTCCAGCGCCAGAGGGACTGATAACAGACTGGGTGAGCCAAGTTATAGCCCACCAAGGGGACTTCTGAGGTTGTCATCTCTTTTGGAGCAGCAAGAGGTTTTATTGTTTAATATTGTTCATTTTTTGTGCTGGTGAATGCTTTGCCTGCTAAATAAGCAGGTTTTTTCCACTTTTCTCCAAGGAAATCTTTTTCCCAAACCAACTGGGGGAGAGGCCGCTTAAATCTGCTTTCTAGAGGAAACCCTTTAGAGGTTTGCTCCCAGATTTGCCCTAAACCAAGACAGGCTTTTAAATCCCTTTTGTGCTTAGCAGCCTCTGATGTCTTCACAGGGGCACCACACAGTCAGAATCACTCCCACAGGGTCCATAGCAATACTGTTCTCCTTCAAAGGCCTGTGGTGCAGATGGAAAGCCTTTGTTGTCTGTGTCACAGATATCTGGCTGCCATCACTGACAATATTCAGAAACTGAAGTTGCCTGCGGTATTGTGGTAAAAGAAAACTGTGAATGGAAAGGGGTAGTTTGTAGGCCTTGAGTTCAGAGCAAAGCCACGGAGTTCACTTACTGTGGTGAAGTGATGGAAATTAGAGGATAAAGGATTATATCTGCTTCTGCTGTAGAGGTTCTGTATGGTGGGGGGACAAAAATAATGATCTTTTCCACAGCTAGACACCTAACCATGTGATGCTTCTTTTCTGACTGGACATTCAAGATCATCATCTGAGGGATTACAGAGCTGTCACTGCTGGATCTGCAGTAACTAGGAATTGTAGCTTAAGCATATAAAGTGCAATAATAAAGTGATGAGCTCTTGAAGCTCAGGAACCTTAAATTTAGCCTCTGACATTTGGGAATGTTTTTAGCCTCAGCTAATTACTATGAAAGACAAGCAAGTTGTTTGGCAGACTAACCAGTTTAAGGAGGACCGCGGAAGGGTGACTGTTGTAAAGGAGTTGTAAACCTGTTGTTACCTATGACTGTCATCCATTGTCTTAGTTGGATATGAGAATGGGCATTTGTGTTTATATGAAACTGTTAGACTGTGTGAGTGAATGAAGCACCTTCAAAAAACTATCTTCTCAAAGCAACAGCATATATCACAAAAAACCCAAAACAACCCCAAAACAACCCCAACCACAAGACCCACACCAGTGGGTCTCAATAAACTGAAGAAAGGAGAAAAAACATTTTACAACATGTTCCATGAAATGATGCCTCAAAAATAATTTGTCCTCACTTCCTTCAAAAGCTATCCTGCATAAAAAGGAAAGAGGGTAGTTTTTTTTAGTTTGTGGAAACAATAATAGCATTTCATATATCAGAGCGTCTTTGAAAATCATCCGAATTTTACTTTGCATTGTGGATAGATACACCTATTTTTTCATCTGGAAGAACTGTCAGTGAATCATACAGGTTACTGCACTTCTGTTATAATCATTAGGAGTAGAATTAGAATTTTTCAATTGAACAAACACAATTCTCAGTCATGTCAATCTTGGTGCTTTAAAGAAGAGTTAAGCATAAACTAGGTAACAATATGTTTAAGTGGTTTTCTTTCCTGATCAACTAGCTCGAAATGGACAACCTAATTTTATTCTTTTTTCTCCTCACATAAGTGCATGGAAGATCTACACAATTTAAGCATTGCATAGTCTTTGTTTTGCATGTGAACAATTTGAAATAAATTTTTTTTATTGACTTAACAAAATACTGAAGTTGAGGAGAAAGGACTCAGTGCCATTGAGCACTCTGTCCTGACTTAGATCTCTTTCATAAAAGGGCTTTACTGACCTGTGTAAAAGTTAGTTTTTGCTTAACTCTGTAGGAGTAATATGTTCATAAACTAATGAATACTTTAGAAATTTAGGATACATATATGAACACAATAAAAACAAATTCTAAGTTAAAAAATTAGGGGCTCTACAGTCACGCACTTCAGTAATTCAATGCACTAGTGATTTATCAAGGCAGAAAAATTCTCACTGGTGGCATAGCTAGAACCACTTGATGAAGGCTTCTGTTCCACAAAGGAAATGCTCAATCAGTCATCACGCCTGAGCTAACTTTGAGGCTAACTTCATTTCTTGAGTGTCTCAGGTAAGAGCTTGAGCTCTCAAATTCATGTCACACAATTCTTTACATTGATTTTGCTTGTTTAGAAATTAAGAAGGAAACTGGCAACAGCTACAGTGCATATAAACTTTGTTAAATGCTTAAGGAACTGTAACATGATTAAGTCTTTTTAATGAGGGAAGAAATCTTAACTATGCTAAGACACCGTAGATGCTTAAGTCTCCTTAGGAATTTAGAGTAGCCCAGCCATGCTAAGGTACTAAGAGCTTAAAGAAACATTAATTGGTTAATAAGCCATAAATTCTTAACCAATCTTAAAAGAGTTAAATACTCTAATCCCAAATGCTTGATTCGTTTATCCAGTCAAAACAAGCAATGAAATCAAAACTGTGAGCCTCTGAAGTTCAGTATAACTTTCCTTTGTATTGCTGGGCTGAAGTCTGCAACCAAAGTCTGAATCCATGCTCAACCAAGCCTTCATGGCCAGGGACTTCAGCCTGCTTGGAATTAATATCCCTCTGCCCTGTGGATGAATTTGTACTAAGGGTTCAGTTCTCAACACTGGTTACCTGAAATGTTATCCAAACCTTTTTTCTCTTTTTTTTTCTTTTCTGCTGATATTTTATACTAGTGAAAGTAATTTACTGACCCTTCCTGGTTAAATACCATTAGGCCAAAAACTCAGTAGAATATTGTTTAAAAAAGGGCAGTCACTATAAACAGAAATCTCTGACTATGGGGTCAGTAAGCCAAAGGGAATGTGAAGATTAAGGCAGTTTCCAAGAAAATTTATAGAATTTATAGAAATTTTTAGAAATTATAAAATTTATAAGTTACCCAGACTAATTTTAAATACTGTGTCTCAATTGTACACACACACACACACACATACATATATAAGAAAATAAACATATTTATTAGAAGGCAGTGACTTCCTAGCAATTTTAGTAATTATTTCAGGGTGAAGGAAACCACCTAGTAAATTTGGGTAGACTGATCCTATACACTGCTGCTTTACTGGTGGCGACAGATTCCCCTCATATATGTCAGCATTTCATTAAAGGCAGTGCTGTTTGTATGTTTTCTGACTTCTTGTAGAAAATGAGTTTATGACCAGTAAGAGACGGTCATTAATAAATAGTAAATTATGGACACTACTCATGGCTTTTTGGTATAGAAGGGCTTTACACACAAGGCCCTACATCTGTCAGACAATCTCTCAGAACTGTGGCTCTGTTACCAGTAAAAGGTTAAACTGCATTTTTGCAGTTTTGTAGTGAATCAGAGTGCATTACCGAAGAGCAGTTATGCTACTTTATGAACCTCTAAACAAGGTTTGAGGGATTTTCTCTCTCTTTTTATGTGTTATGGAAGCCTTTAAGCAGCAGCAGTTCATAGCCAGGTATGGTGTGACATAATGCAGGGGAGAAAACAGACAACAAATGAAAAAAACCCATCAGGCTTGGTGCCACTGAAAGAAGATGCAGTAGATAGTTTTAAGGCCTTAAAGAAAAAAAAGATTAAGAAAATCATGTAACATTAACCCTGTTTAATGCAATTCTCAGCTAGAGAGTTGTGAGTACATGGACAAGGGAATGAGAGTGTGTCCAGAGAAAGGAATCTGCTTCTGGGGCTACATTGAGGGTTCACAATGAGGGAGAAAGCCAAGGAAGCCAATTACCAAGCACTGAACATCCTGGATGACACATTATCACAGCATGCACATTTTTGACCTGCTGAAGTGCAGGCTGCACATGGCCTCAGAGCTTTCTGGCATTACCAACTGTAAGTACTCAAAAGTGCCAGTCAGTCTTCAAAATAGAATGACTTTAAAATAGTTATATTTGCAAAAATAAACATCTTATATGCTTTTTTGATTATGATCCCTATGTTCAGAAAAAAGTCAAAGTTTAGTTCAACTGTTTTCTCTACAACTATCTAAACTAGAAATCATAATTAAGAAATACATTTTTTAAAGAGGTGGCATTTCCCTCTTCTATCACTTGAGTGGAAGGGCTGAGACAAACGTGCAGCTTTCTGTCTAGCTCTGAGCTAATCTGTCTAGCTCTGTCCTGTTCCAGTCAGTTTTACTGGAACAAACTGTAATTATGCCCTTCATTTAATGGTTGCTCTTACCTGAGTGTAACTCAGCTTAATGGTGCAATTGCTGTGGATTTAACAAACTGCTCCAACAAGACTGGTCTGAGGCCTGCTGGAGGCAAGACAAGAATCATTACTACTTTTTATTATACTTAAAATTCATAACTGGAGTATTCTTTTCATCCAGCAACTTATAATTCCTGAAACTTTGAAGTCTAAGAAGGCATTGCAAGTTATACAATACCTACCCATTACAAGTTTCCTGGATTTTGAACAAAAACATTTAGTCATTTAAAAATTGCAAAGCAAATCTCTCTTAAACAGAATAAATACCTTTGAAAAAAGGTTGTTTTCCCAAAGGCTAACACTCTCTAAATAGCTCTCTAAATAGCTTGTAAAAGTACTTATTTTATCTATCTGTAGATACTTTTGAGGGACCATTAATGCTTTTTAGGTATGAGAACAGACTAATTTTCCCAGCCTTTATTATCGCTGTAATTGGATTAAACTGTTTCCAAAACTCAAGCTATTGAAGTTATATGTCACGTACACACACAGACATATCTATATACATTTGGAGATTTTCTTGGCTGGCATGAGGAAAAAGGTAAAAAGATAAAAAGAGGGAGGATAAACTGTCAAGAAGATTGTCTCTGGTGAGAGATTGTCTGAGCCATCAGCTGCCCAGTACACCCAGGCAGGTTCCTGCGCAGCCTCACTCCAGCCTGTTTGGTTTGAGCAGAGCTCAGATTCCTTTTTGCTAATCCTTTCTAGCCAATTTTGCCATGTTATGGTTTATCCATCTACTTACTTTTCCCAGGCTAAACTGATTCAGGTTGCTCAGGAAATTTTTCTGGTTTGGTTTGGCTGGTTTTTTTGGCTCCTTGTGGCATCAATTTGAAGTCACATTTCCTCCAACCTTTAGATGATTATTGCCACTACAGAGACTTCTGGACAGTGAACAACTGCAGCTGTTACAGTGTTTTTCCTAGAGCTTTGGGGAAAACATCAAAGAGAAACAGATCCTAGTGAACTGGAATCTTTTACTTCCACCTTACTCTACTAAAGGAATAGCATCTCCCAGATATATCTGATACCACACTTGCGTACCGAACGCTGCTGGGTTTGCATATTTGTAGTTCACAAAACATGGCTGAGCCCTGATATTTACTCAGTGTCAAATTAGTTGTTCCATAGTAGGAGCTACTCAACAGGTGCCAAGGCTGAAACTGGTAAGAGTCTGTGAACACTATTTTGTTAAAATAAATTGATAACTCTGTGCATTTGACAATTTGCAATTAACCATCTGAGAGTGGCTGGTGCTAGAAACCCACTATGCATTTGTTTTCTGTTTGCACTCAGCAGGTCTCATTTAGGTCATTATTATTGCCTGTGTTCAGCAACAAGAGACAAATAAAGAGCTTCTTTCTTTTCAGAAAGGTTGCTGTTTGTGTTTCTGCTTCTGATACAAAAATTTGTACTGTGAATTCTTGATCCATTTCCTTATTTTGACAGCTTTCATACCTCCCTATGGCTATTCATAAAATAAAGGTGGGGATTTTTTTCATGGCATGGTGACTTTTCCCAGCTATTTGCTAGTTATCTGATGCCACAAGGAAAATAATTAATGGGTTGTCTGGAGATCTAATGAATTTCAATGTATACTTACATTCTAATGAAGTCCTTAGGACTTAGTGCACAGTTGAGTACTTGGCTGTGTGTAGAAGAAAAAATACAATTATAAAAAGCATGAAAGCTTAAAACTTAAACAGATTCAAATACATAGTGTCAGATGTAATCTCTGGAAAGATGTATATATTTTACCAGGGAAATTATTTTTTTAATATTAAATACCAGGGAATATATGCTTTTACTTAATAGTTGCATTTAATTCCTAATTTACCCACTTGTGACATACCTTCTTCTTTATCCCATTCTACATATATGCAGAGAGGGGACAGACAAACATATAAAATGAGGTTTGCAAGACTTTTCTAGCAGTAGACATCCTTTTTGTCTTCTGTAGCATCAAACAATGCTAGCCTGCTGTATTTTTTCCTGGAAGACTTAGGTGGGAAAAAACCCAAACTTCCATTTGTGCAATTTGCACAAGCAAAAGGCAAATGGAGTTAACTTTAAAATCTCATGCTGGTGCTGAAATGAGTGAGCAGTGTTGCCGCAGTCCAAGGATGCCATAACAAATAAATGATAGCACAGAGCAGTACACTGCAGTGTCCAGGGAATGGGCCCCTTTGCTTTCTTCCCCAGCCTTTCTCTGGTGAGGATTTACATTTCTGGGCCGTGATGGTGCTGAGGCTGTGCTCCATCTCTGAGCCAGTGTAGGCTCTTCACAGCATCTGGAAGACTGGCATCACCACACACAAGCCTGTGAGTTGCCCATTAGGCCACCAACCTTTAAACTGGAGAAATGGGTTTAGGTTACCTTGCTTAAATTGCATCCTTGTTTTTCAATACCATTAACATTTAGAAACTCTTACACAAACCATAATTTGGATGATTATGGACCAGAGAGGCTCATCTTAGCTCCCCCATAAGACTCATCTATTTAACACCAATATTGAAGGAATTGGAGTAAGAGAAAACTGCCTGGAAAGGTAGAAATTGCACATATGAGGACTCCAAGTCTATCATATTATATCCGTTTTAACCTAAGGTAGAATTTTATATAATGAAAATCCAAAACCCAAAAATAAAACCCTAGCAGTGTGTCTTTTTAGCTAAATCAACATTTTCACTTCTAGAAGTTCAGAATCATTCACCTCCCTTTCCATAGCTGTATATGTGTATGGCCATACATATCTTCTTTATCATCTTCCGATATGAATATGAAGGGAGAGACAAATGGGAATGTCACCTACAGTCAGGGCTGCAATAAACTATACATAAATAAATAAATAACAACCACCAAACCAAGCCCACCCCACCAAAACACCGGTTCAAAAGTGAGGTTGTCATGAATGTGGCGAGTCAGACCTTTAAAATCTTTTCAGCTATGCTGGAGGTGTGGAAAACAATCTGTTCAAGACAATATTCCAGACAAAGACTTTGTGGTGACGCGGGGGTTAATTACAAACAACAGAGGCTCATTATCCACGCCAGAATGTTGTGTTCTCACACAAAAGGCGCTCTCACTTGTTAATTGCCTTGCCTAGACTATCAGAAATTGCATTACACTTGCTGCCCCTCCCCTTATTCCAGGACTTTCTTACTCTGGCCTTTTTTTTCCCCTTCCTCCCATCTCTATTGAAAGACAGTAATTAAACACTAAGGCCTCTCAGTTTCTGCAGCACTGCGGGGGAACTCCTCCCTGTAATAAGCACCAATTACTGGCTGCGACTGCAGCTGATGAAGGATTATCCTCTCACTGAGCTACGGCAAGGTCTAGAGTATAATCTTCAATTAGTTCAATTCATGGAGCACACTGGCAGGCAGGCCACTACGTTTCCCACGACTTACACAAACAGCCTTTCTTTGACACCCCCCAACTCTGCACAGATGGTCCCAGCACTGTCTGTTGCAAAGTTCAGTGCATCTGGTCCCTAAACCCACCTAATGCAGGCAGAAAAACAAAGCCTGGGACTCAAGTGCCCTACAGTACCTATTTGTTTCAGTAGCAGCAGGCTGGCCTTTTTTTTTTTAAATTAAAGAAAGAGAAATTATTCAAGGAGTCAGAAAACAGGTGGATAAACAAAAAACAACCAACAATCTTCTGGACTGACACTATAAATCACTTCTAGTAATTTTAACTCTGCTTGAATTTTTAATAACCCAGTCTAACAATAATGTAAATAATAGGGCTGCAACGGCTAAGACATAGGGAGAACAAAATTAAAAGTCTATGTTTAGCTCTTTTTCTTCATGATTAGGTATTGCACAGATCCTCAAGAAACAGTTGATTTTGGGTTTTTTTTCAGTGTGTCTGTTCACTACTTGGAACAAAGGATTTTGTGAACCAGATTTACTCTGGGCTTTGACTTCTTGCTTCTGCATATGGATATTTCTTATGATCTGTGTATCAATTTTCTTTAATTGCTGGACCTAAAAATAAATACAGTGATACTCCAAAGCAGGGAGACTTTAATTAATTGTCAGTTTGCCTTTATCTATGATTTGGATACTGGAAGACTTTGCTGTATGACTGCTAAATACAATAATTAAATAGACTAAAATAGATTCGTTCCACTGACATCATAATTTTGCACACTGACTAATTCTGTTGCCACTGCCTTTGCTTCAGAGGGGCTGCCAGGACCAGAAGGCACAATGTAGCTAAAGGCATAATGGCCAGAGCACCTGCTTTTATGGCCTGGTACCTACATCCGAGGGATGCAATTTCCACTGCTGCCTCCACGTGGCTGCCTCAGCAGAATAGAGCAGGATTTTTTCCAAAATCAGGGCATGTCCTCATCTGTAGAGAGGTTGTGCAACCTTGCAGGATGATTTACACCAGATAATTACCCATCTTCCTTTGCTTAGGCTATATGCGTTCTTAGATGTCCTCAGATCTGGAAAACCATTTTTATGTCTGAAAATGTTTCTGGTTGGGTTTTTTCAACTATACTGATTGGGATTTAGTAAAAGATATTATTTTAATGCATAAAGTTTCCTCAGTAACATCCTTATACTGCCGTTTATATAATCCTGCTGAAATACCACTATATACACTTCAATAATGAAAAAATCCAAGTCAGACAAGACTGCCACATTTGTTTTAGCTGAGCTGTTTATTTCAGTCTGGCAAAAAAGGCCAAAAGTAAAGAGTAGGTCCTCTTTGTGAAATGCCAGCTTTCAAATAAATGCTCTGTAGCTGTTCTTCCCTGTTCCACTGCTCAAACTGTTCAATTTATACAGTGCTGTAGATATTTTCAGAGAGAATTAAAAAAAAAAAAAATCAGCCTTTACCCTAAGGAACACAGAAGTTGTATTTGTAGTAATTCAGACTTTTAGACTTCAAGTGCCCCTGGTTGGTACTGTGTAAACACAACCTCCAGACTGAGGCAGAATACTAATAAAGAGGATCTTAGAGAGAACACCATTCCTATTTCTTATAGACCCAGGAGTAGAAGGAATCAAAGTTGTAGATTTCTAATATTTGGGGAGTGATTGAGGCCCCCTGCCATTATGAAATCGAGCAAATGTACAAGAAAAATAGTCCATAAAGCTAACTTCCCTTTCCCTTTCTGCTGGAATCCAGAGGGAGAAAAAAATCCCAACCTGTAGTGAACAATGGGTGGCTCTCATGTGCCATGTGGAAGGTTTTTAAGTGTGAGGCCTTACGTGCATGTTTATCTCCCACATCTGGTCGTTAGTTTTATCACAGTCATGAGACTGTCTTCAGTGCTGCTATAAACACCCAACTGCAGGATTTGATCAGATTCAAGTATAATTTTAAAAAGTGTATTTACCATGGGCCCCAATTTAAAAGCATGGAAGATGGGTTTATTTTATAGCTCGATTGACAGAGAGAGAACTGAGCCTGAGATCACACTAACCTTACAAACCTGGTTTCTAATCAGCTGAATTCCTTCACTGACCATCTGAGCAGTTCAAAGATGAAATTGTCTGATAATGCAAAGATACATCAAAGAGAAGAGCACTCTGGATCAGAACTTCTCTGACTTTGGTCATCCACTTTTGTCTTCTCCTTCCATAATTTCTCTCACGTGGAACAACTTATTTGGCTCACTCTGTAGCCAAGGAACGCACAAAACAAAATGGGCTCATGCTCACCTTTGTCCACTTGGTACTTTAATCACAGAGAAGCACACAGAGGCAATTATAAATAAGAGAAAAGTTTCCCTTAAATAGGTGTGACCTCTGAACTTTGAGGAAACAGAGAACAAACTGAGGAAAATCAGTGGGAGGAATCAAGTGACCACCTAATCATTGATTCTTGTCACTTACAGCTGAGGTAGGCAGCAGGTCATGACCATCATATGGTGCAAGTCCTGCCTCTGCTGCACAGTGAAAAGATCACGGGTATTACAGCTCAATTTTCCACTCGTGGGGAAGCAAAAAGTAAAAAAGAAAGGTGAAAATTATCAGGCCCATAACAATTTTTTTTTTTTTAAATTGTAAAGCACTGAACAGATAAACAGACTCTATGCAGTTAACATAAAATGCAAAAGGGTGTATCAGAATCTCAGGTTGGAAGAGATCCATAAGGATCATCAAGTCCAGCATCCTGAGAACATAACTTCTGGTCTGAAAAATTTACAGAGTTGACTATAATGGTACATGTAAAAGATGGAAACTGGAGAATATTCATATGAAAATAAGATGACACCAGGGCTTGCTGGGTTCACTTGGGTTAACTTCGGTTAATTTTTATATAACTAGAATAAAAGCAGTGGCGCAAATGCAAACAATTGTGGCAGTGTCTTCACTGAGGGATTGTATCTTGGATTCATTTTCCTCTGTGATCTAGTTTAGTTTAAATTTCTAGTTTGGGCTCTAGACCTTATCAAGTGCCATATTCAGATAGCAGGAACTTTGCTTCACCTCATAAATCACCCCATAGATCTTTTTATATGTATAGATACGTTTATTTACATGTATTTAATGTATCTGTTGACAGTCTATGGTGCTGCCTGTGAACTGCCATGAGCAGCATTGGGAATGAACCACAGGAATTGGAGGTGTGTGTGCCGTTGCAGAGCTACAGGCTCGTTGGGATCACAGAGCCATATTGGGACAGCTCAAACAGGACTGGCAATGGCTGGATACAGGCTCTGTGGGAAGGACAGGCTGGGGAGATGATGAGGGGGAATCTCTCAGTACGTGAGAGAGCAGCAGGAATGTGAGGAGCTGTGCCTGGGACAGACAGGGAGAGAGTGGGAGCTTTGGGGTCAAGATTAAAGGGCAGATGAGCGCAGGAGATGTGGTGGTGAGTGTTTGCTGGGGTCTGCCTAGTCAAAGAAAGCCATTTTCAGATTGCTTCATGTCCACATGTCCTGGTCATTGTAAGAGGCTCAAACCTTCCCTGGATGGGATGAAAGGCAACACAGCAGGACACAATAGCAGTGCTACTGGAATTGATCCTTACAACAAGGAGGATCATGTCAGGAAAGAGAAGGCTTGGGGCAGCATACGGTGAAGTGTTTGTTTGTTTAGAGCACAAACCAGCAAAAAATAGCAAGTTTCAGGGATCTGATCACCTACTTAAGGTTAGGTGTATGCTTAAAAGCTTTTCTGGATGAGAGCCATTATTGGCCATTAATATATACACTGGGAAAAAATCATGCCAAATAGGTTATAATGCATCTAGAGAGCAAATTGAGTCTTAAGCACTTCACACATTATTGTGCTCTGACCTGATGAAGCACACACAATTTTACTGTTTGCTTTAAATAATGTGCCATATTTCATGTAAACGCTATAAACAGGAGGCAAGCTGGACAAAGAATTGTGTCATACCTTTTAATTGAGAACAAGAGGGTTTAAGATTAAAAATCTCCTTGGATAACACCAATCATGCCTCTTTATAAATAGCTGAGTTTGTTAAAGGACAGCTTTCTCCTAGGAAATATAAATAAAGCCTGATGTGTTATTACCAAAAATATTTGTAAGACACTAAGAAAGTTTGCAACCACCATTATTAACTGCACAGTAACAGGGGCTTTATTCATCAAGATGTGCATGTAATTTATTCCATGAAAAATTCGTTATCACAAATACCAAACACATTGTGGATAATAAATGACCAAGCAGAAATCAAACAAAAAGAGCTTTGTTTCAAGACACAAAAGCAAATTGGCCTTTTGATTTATTTGTTTTACTAAAGAAAGGAAACGCTCATTTAGCAGATTAAAAATGAAATAGGGAAGTTTAACAACAAAAATCTTGATGAAGACAGTACTTGTTAGAACTGTATGGAAAGATAACAAGTGATTATAACAGAAAATGTAAACAGTCCAATAAAACACAAGTATGATCAAAGCTGTGAAAAAAGCAATTAAGCTGTTTTGACACTTTACTGATAAGTTGAATGTGTGCGTGGATTTGAGGCATTTAAACTATGTTCATGAGCAATTCTGTTTACAGGGCACCTACTAGCATAGTTTTCTTTCATCTTGCCATAGAAAACAAAAAGGAAAATATTTCAAAAAACTGTGTCACTGGATAAATCAGATTTATTTGCTACACTTTATTGGACTATGGGCATTTTATATTCCTATAGGAATAACACCTTTAAGTTACTGAATAATTTGAAGATTTATTGTACACAGAGTGGAAAAGTAGTTCAGAGCTTATACAATTCCCTTTTTGAGAAATGTCTTTATGGAAATAACTGAGCTGCTCAATATTCAAGCCTATCAAGGTAACTGGAAGATTTGTTCTTTCCAGGCTACAGGTAAAAAATAGAAATAGGGTTTGTTAGTATCTAAATCCAAGACAAAAACTTGATCCTGAAGGCTTTTTAAAGCTCAGTATAATTCAATAACAGTTTAAATGAGACTAGCATTAGACTGAAATTTGTTAGACAGTAGTTTGAGATGTTGTCTTGAAAAGAAGAACTGTAAGGTGGCAGAGGACAGTAGTTCCTAATTGTAACCACATTTTTGATGCAAGAGCCTAA
This sequence comes from Leptocoma aspasia, assembly GCA_013399835.1. Taxonomy (NCBI): domain Eukaryota; kingdom Metazoa; phylum Chordata; class Aves; order Passeriformes; family Nectariniidae; genus Leptocoma; species Leptocoma aspasia. The sequence goes on along the minus strand of VXAX01000511.1, from coordinate 60,349 downwards.
CTGCAGAAGTCAAATGCAGTTTTTCCATTGATTTCAGTGAATTCAGGGTTTCATACCTATAATTTCTACTCTCAAATGTTCGTCTTTTTTTTTTTTTTAAGTTACTATGTGAGGTGCTTGACAGGAAATAAACAGACTGTAGCAATAAGAGCTAGACATGACTTTTTCAATGTTTTTGCAAATGTAAGGAAGGGCTTCAGCTGTACACGTTTCATGGGAAACTCTGAACCAAACATCATGTTCTCTGCCATGGCAGTGGCAGCCCTGAACTGGCTGAACCCCATTACACTGAGCACAGAACAGAAATACCTCTGTCACCCAACTAACAGGCAAGCAGAGGTGGCACTACAGAGGTCAGCTTTGAATACAAGACTCCTAAATACACTGTCCTGAAGAGCTAGTGCTTTGAAACACAGGAAGATGACAGAAGTTCTAAAGAAAAACCCCACCAAACCATCAGCAAATACAATCCAGCCTCTATTTGCTTGTTTTTCTGAAGGAGTGAAATAGCGATGGAAAAATAAGATTTCCTTTGTGGAAAGCAAATGGGAAAAGTCTGGGAAAAGTCTAGGAAAAGGTTGATATCCTTCATTTTCACCTGCACCAGTGCAGACTGCCCTCTGCTCTCACTGCTCCTTCACACTGAAGAGTGGTGGAAAAAGGCCAAAAGAGACAAGTATGATTCGGGTTAGTTTGCCCTGATACTATGCCAAAAAAAGACTGCAAAATGGAGCAGAATGGAAATGGGCAACCTTGTTTCTAGACACTCTGGTTTTGAGTGAGGGCTTAAGGACAGCGAACTATGACAGGACAATATGAGCATGTTAATACATCCAGTTTAGTTAAAGCACGTGCTGACAAACCAGAATCAAAACCTGCATGGTTCCTCTTAGAGGCTACATCACCACAGCTGAAGTCTCAGATCTTCAGAGTGACAACCAGAGCACACTAAGACAAAAGAAGAGAGAGAGGTAGGAAAAAACTAGCCACAAAGCACCACTGGGGCACAAGAACTACTATTCCATGCAGCCATACAACTCAAATGCCCCACTCTAAGCCTTGGAAACAGAGAGCTGTAGATACAAGTGCAGACTCGTCAGTTTGGAAGGAAACCAAAGGCTGAATTATCATTTGATAGAACTGTCAGGGCTTTCACAGCTCGTGAAGCCTAAAACACTCCAGGGCCTGTTCTGTTGCTATTTGTGCCACATGGAGCTTGGCTTTGGGTGTCACATCAGGCACAGCACTCTCAGCTTATACAGAGGTGGACAAGTCTCACATTATTTCTCAGTGAGGCAAGGAGGACAGTGCCTCCCAGAGGGGTCTCTTTCCAGGTGAGTCAGTTGCAGAGATTCCTGGTTTGAAAAGCTCCTGCCCTGTGTAAAATGTTTCACAGTGTGCAAGAGAGAGTGCTGCAAGGAGGGGCTTTACAAGACAAACCCCAAGGTATTTCTGTGACACATCAATTCACACAGCTGGCTGCCATAACTTGGGTGAATATAACTCTCCTGCACTTCAGCCTTTCAGGGGAGATGGGTGGGTATCACTGTTTGCCCTCCCTATCCCTGGTCAGTCTCAATCAGCAGCTGCCCAGATCATTTCTCTTGTGTTCTTCTCCCCACAGTCCTGCATCTCCTGACAGCTCCCCTTCACAATTTCCTCTCCTCAGTTTCCTCCCCTTCCCATTTTCCTTTTGTGCCTTGTCATGTTCTCCAGCCTGCTTCTTTCTCTTCACATCCTCCAGCACGTACATGAGTCTCCATCCCTCCCCTCCAGAAGGGCTTCCAAATTTCTCATAACGTCCTGGCTAACTTCTCAAAACACTACTTCTACTTACTGTTCCTGCCAGTATCCCAATAATTTCATACCCACACTACCCTGCCTGGCCCCCCTGTCAGGAGAAGCACACTACCTCATTTCTCAACAGCAAGCAGCTCACCTGCATCTTTTCACAAATAACACTTGCCAATCCTAGACATTAAGCAATCCTCATAGTAGCTTGGAAGACAGAGGTGTTCCAGAAAACAAACAAAAAGCCATTGTAGAACCTTTTTTTTTCCTTGGGTTTTCTTGAGCCTTATCTTGAATTTTTCAAACTCTCTCCAAAACATAAGCATTAGAATGCTTTTATTTGTTAATTTGAAATGTAATTAATTTTCTCCATACAGTGTTAATTGGCATCACCAACACTAATATGAAAAATAAGTAAAAATATTATAACTCAGAAATATAAATTACTTTTTTATTCTGTTGGGATAGAACCTGAGTTCTGCCAACAAAATAAGTACAAATACTGACAACCACAATACTGTTACCTGTCTTTGACATCTTGCACCATACTTTAAATTGGGCTTAAACAGTGCCCCAGAGTTTAGAGGAACAATTCTGTGAGTATGAGATCCACCATTTTCATTATAAAAAAGGGTAGTAAAGCCTTTGGATTATGTTGCTTCAAAAGACTGAAGTCCCAAATTAGTCTCAAGCACGTATTAGTGGCAAGAACTGAAGGGAACAGCTTTGGTGGGAGTCCATTGTACTTTTGGTCTTCTTTGCATCACTACTGATTGCATCACTACTGATATGATTATTCTGGTGCAAATAATATACAACCAAAAGTTATCCTACTGGGATAGAGACAAATAATTCCTCCAAAGCATGGTTACACTGCTCTAACATCCATTGTAAAGCAAATAGATGTCCTTAAGCTAAAACATTTGAAATACAAGCTACTAAGATTTTAGCTGAGCCTCTATACCTTGATTTGTTTATCATTTTTTATGTCTGATGATTTGAGACCTTTGAAATTTTTAGCCATCAGAGTGGAGGATACTCAACACAGGGATCAAACCTATCATGTTTCACTGGCAAATAATGGCAGCATGCTGAGAAATATGTAATAGCATTTACTATGTGATAATCCCTTTAGATGCTCTGTCTAAGGTGGTATCCCTTTTAATAAAGTTTTGTCAAGGGAAGAAGCCTATTCTGTGGATGAGAAGCCAACAGGAAAAGGATGAAATCTCACCCTCATGTTCTTATTATACAGCTCTTGCAGGACTAATCAGACCTGGGGCTGAAGGGATTGTGTTGGGGTATCAGTCATGGGTCAGTGCTCACCTGGGTCCTGGTTCCATTCTCTTTAATGCCAACAGTAAAACTTCCCTATGCGCCACTGAGAGCAGATCCAGGCCTAAGTTTACAGAAATTAAAGTAAAGAGGTGTTAGATAGCACCGGTCATTGCTCGTGTGTTGGGCTTGGAAGAAGTTTAAAATCAAACCAGTTTCAGCAAACTAGTTCAGACTGAAAAGTTTTAGTGAATCAACAGGATGGATCTCTCTGTTCTTGCCAGGAGCATGCAGAAACAGAAACACAGAGCTGGATGACAGCAGTGATACATAGTATTGTTATTATAGAATTAGGTTGTATTAATAATTGGGTCATTCCAGCCCTTTCTGCAGCAGATAAAAATAGAAGAAAAGCACAAGCACTGTAGATATTTCCATTATCCCAGCACACGAGTGTTTGCCATGAAATCACTGGAACTTCAGAGCTGGCTTTGGTAAATAGTGCAAGTGTAACAGAAAGGCAATTGCAGAAAGACTTAATTTAATGTTAACAACAGTGTGACACAGCAGCACGTTGGGGAGGGGAGAAATCAAAGCTGTGTTCAGTGAAAATACTGTGAAATACAGGGTGCTATCATCTACAGAGAGTGTAGGGACAAGTATTTTGGATTCAAACTAGGGGTTCGTAAGGTAGAAATGAGGAGGACAGAGTCATCTGGTTTCTTTAATTGACCACAAGTTGACTATGAATTGCTGATATGATGCAGCTATGGAAAGATATATTGAAATTAATTAATGTTTCCCTGAAAAAGAATTATGAAATTTATCACAAGGGTACTCATGAGACTTTGTGCATGAGAATATCTGTGTGCTGTTCTGGTCATAGAAAGATGGAAACCAGAAAACATGTTACCAGAGGAATAGAAAGACTGGAAAACAGCTTGACATCTCAGGATTAGACTCAACAGGGAGCCTAAAATACTGCAATTGCCCAAAATCAATAATAGGGAAGGAGAATGATTATTTAAGTGGAAAAACAATGCCAGCCCAGTACAAAGTGATGTAAAATAGGACTTAAAGTAGACTCAAAATCAGAAAGATTCTGGATCAGCCAACTTCTTGAGACACAAAGACAAAAATGCTTCTGCTTTTAAGGTGGTGAGTTGAGCTTATATCGGGCTGGCCTTAGGCTTAGATAACTTCACTAGTTGTATGTTTCTAAAAGGAGTAAATTTAAAGAGATCAGAGTTAACAAGTAATAAAAAATTGCCTGGAAGACAGAATTTTAAGAAAGCTACATGATTGCAGTGAGACAATGCAAAGCACTTGTCCTGGACTTTGGCATGTCTTAATTTTAGAACTTCCTAAACATAAAACTCCAAAGTTTGGTTTCAAAGTTGAGCATACAGTTGAGTTTGTATAGTTTTGATGAAAGACAGCAATAAACTAACTAAAAGAATATGAAAAACACATGGGTGATGTTTTATCTGATGGACTGAATGCATAAGGTAAATTCAGACAATGAAACACATTTTTACTGGAGTTTAATGGTGTTGTTTTGGAGTAGGATTGAAAATATGTAGTTTTAGTTTCATAACACTGCCCAGCTGGAATTTCCATTTCCAGTTATTATAATACAAAGGTTTACAGCGGTATTTTAACTGTTCATTTTAGATGGTTTTCACACGGAGAAGTTTACTTGAATACCAGATATACTGTAAACATACTGAACATCTGGTAATTAAGTATAGTGCACAGTAATCTCCATAAAGCCCATATCTGTGGTGAAATCATTTTAATAAATAGTTGATAATGGAATGAAGCTATTAAAAGAATTACAGCACACGTGATCAAGTACAGCCATTATTAATCCCATAGCATGAAAAAAAGCTTTTAACTGTCCATTTTACAAAGAATCCCTAAGATGGGCCTGTCTTGAAATGAGTGTCAGCATAGGAATATCCCATTTGTAACAGAAAAAAAGAGAGACTCCATCATTCCAGTAAATAATTTTCATCACTATTCAACTACCCAGTGAGTTTTGTACTCTTCTCAAACTGCTCATACCCAACTTCATGACAGCACAACCTCCATAGCCTTCCCTAGGGCAGCCAGGACACCAGTGGGAATGGAGGGCCACTTCTGTGTTACCCTCCTTTCAAGAAATACTTCATTTTGCAGCAGTTTGTGTGCATCATTGTGGGCATCTGCAGAGAAGTTTCCTTGAGCAGGGGGAGGACACATCTGAACTAATGGGAGCAATTACCTCTCCTTGTTTAAGATTTGTTCCTAGGATGACTCTGGCATTGTGTTAATGAGGATTCATTTATTAATTTTGAACAAACTGGAGATTCCAATCTTTAAGCCAAATTCACTGACACTTCACAATTTCCAAAAGTAAGTCATGACATCACCATCCCTTAAGATGCATTACCTGATTGCCATCTACACTTTATTTCAAGAAACACCATCAGAACAAAACAGCTTTGTTCATCCCCTTCTACCAAAGTCTGCTTAAAATAAAAATCCTGACTTCTTTTTAATAACAATATTTTTTCCCTTGCTTTTGATTAGCAATTCTTAATCCTAAATCAAGGCTAAATTCAGCGTCCACCTTGAGCTACCAAGTTTGAAAGGTGGCACGTCTTCAGATTCATAGGAGCAATCTGTTTATACTACTGAGTATTTTCCAACCTCAGCTTTTCAAATGACTATATAAGGCCTTCTGTACTTTTCCCAGAAGTACTGGTACATCTTTTAAATCACTCGTATGACTCATTTGCTTATTCTGTATTTTAGCCAGTTAAGTTCCTCTACCTTACACTCCTCTATATCCTTTTTTTTTCCCCCCAAGAAAACAATGTCAAGACACCTTGTGCAGTTGGTTGATAGTTGTCAAGCCAAATGTGAATTCACACCAGCAAAAAGACACCCACATCCCATCACAGGAGCAGCTACTGTGGCACCACCTCCCTGTATACATCCAGTTTCCAGCTGCAAATCATTCCACTTCCATTTTCTTTCATCTAGCTCTGGACAGGAGACTGAATAAAATCAGTGACAGCAATATTCTGTTAATGATGTTTACTGGGACATCCCCTCGCAGCTCTTCACCTCTGATATATTTGGGACCAAACAGGTGATTTAATTCCTGCTGTCAAGATCTCTACCTGCCCCCTCTTTGCAAGGCGTCCATAATCCAGTTTGACACTGCATTCCATACTCCACACTTCACATGTGCACAAAAGCAGGAGCATAGCCCTTCTTCCAGGGAGCCTCAGAGCTCCTTTCAGCAGCCGGAAAAACAGGTTTTTAACGCTGACATCTTCCAGGGAAGGGCAGCAATACAGGCCCAGGTTTTTATAGCAAATACACCATCAACATCAAAGCAGAAGCCTATTTTTCAAATATACTAAATAATGACAACTTTTGATAAATTCAGCAGGTATTCACCAAATCTGATCAAAACCAATGTGGGAGCCCAACTTCATATATCTATTTTCACAAGAACTGCTCCTAGTTAACTTTGAACCTCCTTGGTCCTTCCCCCTCCTCCAAAAAAAGCTCCCTGTCTTTCATGTGGTGATCTATCCAGCTGCACAAACACAGCACAAGTTGCCACAAACCTGGAATTGTTTGACAAACAATTTATACAGGGAGAATGACAGAAAAGGTATTTCATGAAGACTTCTAACTCCAGTCAGTTCAGTCCATCCTTGACTCTGCTTGAGCAGACGTGTCTGGCAAACTGTCTTGGAAGCTCATGGAAGGTGGAGCAGGTGCTAAGCTCTTAAAATGACCAAGAATTTTAGTAGCTGCATGAGAATAGTGAAGCATAAACTGTTATGTCCATGAAGTTCCAGAGCTGTAATGGGCTTTTTGGCACAAAAAATCACAGAGGCTCTGTTCAGAGTGGTTTTTACTATTTGGCATACTCCTTCTTCTCCTTTAACTTTTAAGGGCTTCTTTCCAACAATAAGGAAAGAGAAAAGGACAAAACTTGAAAGAAAACCTAAATACAGTATTATTAGAATATGAATGTATTCAGGGAGTAATCCCAAAATATTTTTGATGCCAACTTCTATCTTTGATTTCTAAACTCAGTCATTACTCTTCTGAATAGAAAAAAATGGTTTTTTCTCTTTTTATTTTGGAATATTTTGGTGAGAAGAGATTTCATAAAAAATTTGTATATTCAAAGGATTCAGATTAAGAAGGTTTCTTACTAGAAAAATGGACACTCATTTTCTGAAAATCTGAGAAAAAAAATCTAAATCTCTGTAGCCACTAACACCAATTTAAGTTTCATTTGAAAATAATAGAAAAAACTACCACAAAGCAAACCAGGATTTGGAGAATTGTCAGAATCATTGAGTATACCTGAAACATGTATGGTTCTGAGTCCATGAAAATCTGAATCTTGTCCATAAAAAAGCCTTCCTATTCTCTTATGTGGGCTGCACATGCAGGACTAGAAATCTAGTAGGCAGGAAGGGAGAAATTTTGTTTAATCTTTGTTTTCTATTAAAACACTTTCCTGTTTTGCTGTTTGGGTCTTTAGTCCACAGTTACATAAATATTTTGGATAGTCATATTAACTATGTTTGGAACTATGGGAACAAACATATGGTAGCACAGCACAGGATGAATCCTGATTTGTAAACTTACTAGTTCATCCTTTATTGATTGGAAACTTCCTCCTGGAAGCAGTGGGAAAAAAATTAGAGTGTGATAAGTCTAACATGATAATATCATGCAAATTCCCGTAGCTTCTGGCCAAATGTCAAGAGTGAATTATTCACTGATCTAGGCAATGAGCACCTCCACTAGGAAAGCTCAGACGAAGCTAGAGAAAAAAATTACATTAAAAATTCCTTGTGAAAAGACCTCCTTTGAAAAGTAAAGACTGTTTTCCACTTTTGTTCTTGTCAGAAGGATCTACCAGAAAAGACACAAATATGTATTTGTGCACAGTCTGAGGATGCTTGGATCTCGCTCCCTACTCCAGGATAAAGCTCTGTTGTGAACCACCAAGACTCAACTCTGGTGGAACTTGTGCTTCCTCAAACAGAAGTAAACAGCTCAAGAACAAGTTACACTTGTGACTTTCTATACAAGTAATCTCTGCTGGTGCCTGAGCACTGGTGACCAAGACAGGCCTAGTAAAGGAGAATTCACAGGAATTTTCCAGGTAGTAACTATGGGAGATCAAGGTTCAGTCTATCTGTCTACTCACTGCCCCAGGACCAAGTCCTGACAATAAAGCAATTCTGGCTTTGGGCCCCTTTTGTCAGATAAAAAGGTGCCACAGCCTACATGACATAATGAATTTTTCTGCTATGAATGCCTTGCTGGCTCAAATTTGTCCCCGAAATGTTGACATATCAACTCAGCCTTGGCTGCCACAGCATAAGTTACCTGCTCACAGCACTCCTGATCTTACACAGGGTCTGGTATCTGCTGTCCTGCAGCCAGCACGGAGCTGGCTCAAAAGTAAGAAGTGGCACAGCCTCCACATTCTGCTGCCTGACTAATTCCATAGAAAAGTGATAAGGTGCTCACATCTGACTCAGATTCACTTTCAACTCTGCCCCACTGTCAGACCAAGTTGATGAACCCAGAATGATTCCTTAAGGTCATTAAGGGACCTTTGCAGTCAGATCACCCCAAACTGCTCATGCCTGGAATTCACAAACTCCCAGCTGAACCAGAACACACCCAGCAAGCTTTTTTATTCCATGATACTTTGTAGTTTGATGCCATGCTACCAAATGAAATGGGCAAAATAACCAAAATTGCCCTTAGCTTTCCTCACCATGTGCCTGACATGCCCAGTGCTGCACTTAGGGCAGGGAGGGGAAACGTGTTAAGAAAGTAGTTTGCTTTGATCCATGCTAATTAAGTGTGTCTGTGACTGAGGAGTTTAGATATGTTTGCTATCTAATACTGCTTAAACAGGAAATCCTATGGAGTTACACTAATGCTAAACCAATCCAACTTTACATGCTGCCCACAGAAATTGAAGAGATGAGTCTTCCCAGCATTATTCCTTTACTTTAGAAGTAACATCCATGTTCTAGCTGCTGCACAATTCCCTGAGTTATGAATAAAGTCTGCACACTGAACTACTAGCCTAGATCTGAAAAAGAAAAAAAACCTCTAATTATGTACAGCATTCTTCTACCATGACACTTCCATTCTGCAAGGATTCTTGAAGCAACTTATTGCACAATTAAAGTTTGCTGAGAAATTGAGTCCTTTGTTTCCTTCTATACTACCAGTTCTGTTTTTACATTGTGTTGACCTTCAAGTTGATCTCGGCCTCTCAAGTTCTGAAAGAATTTAACTTCTCTATGGATGATGTCAATTTAAAAAATCCACCACCTGAGCATTAAGACATATCTTGAAAGGATCTAAAGGTTGCTGCTTTCCTACAGCAAGCGCATCTCCCTCTACTTGTTAGAGACAGCAAACTGAGTGAGCTACAAGCACAGAGAACTTGAGCAGTTAAGTGGGAACCACCTTGCAGGAGGCTTTTCAGGTGAAATACACTCTGCTGTAATAAGGTACTTCAGAACTTCTTCACAAAGACAGCTGTCATACATTATACTTCAGTGGGGCACTTTTCCTATATTAAAGCTTCAGCAAAGCTGCAGGATGAATGTGGATACAGAATTGTCAATAGCTATCTACTAGCTGTGAGCTAGGGGGAAGAGGAATGAGAGAAAAACCAGGCACTAGGCATACAGCCTTAAATGAAAGGGTACTTCAAATAAATCTCCTACAGAGGAGGGCGTGGAGTTTATTATATAAGAAATTCAGTGGCACTATCTCCAAGTCAGTTTTTTTCTGAAGAGATTAAGACAGCAAGCCAGATTTCCTTTTACTGTGAACAGTTGCTTGCATGACTTCTAATCACATTTTTTAACCAAACCAGGCTCTAATCTGGGAGGGATTCTCCTTTCTAGGAGTGGTGAGACTGCATGGACAAGAACTGCACAGGTAAGTGCACTTTCTTACCTAAGCAACACACTGCAGTGTGTAAAAAATGTTTTATGGAGATATATTTGGACACTGCAATAAAGGTGCAAGGGAGAAGTAAAATATATGCACCCTGAAATATGATCCCAATAGAAAGGATTTTCATCAGTTTAAATGAAAATGTTACCTTTTCACATAAAGATCTACGGTTAGGCATTTTTCCTACTCCAATCTAGCCATACCTCTTCATAGACACCTCTGCTTTCAGACTATGGGATTTTAACTAAACAGGCCACATATCGCAAAGTACTATAAGTACAATTATCTCCCCTTTACCCCCTTCCCCTTCTGAGGGATCTATGCATTTATATTGAAATAAAATAGCAACAATATCCTAAACCTTAAACTAGGGTGTTACTCTGTAGTATCTTATGAAAAACCAGAAAAAAGGACCTCTCTTTGAAAAGCCTTTTTTAAAGTATGCAATTTAAGAAGATTATTCCATTGAAACTAAAACTTTCAGATTTATAATCTGAAAGCACAAAGCCTTCCACAGCAAACAGGAAGGCATGGGGGTTAAACATGGAGAAGCTGGAGCTCCATCAGGAAGAGGTACCTGTGGTTACTGCACAGAGCCCACCTCCACCTGTGTAGTATAAGAGACCTTCCTAGAAGGAAAACCTGTGCAATGTTCCATGCCACAGGAAGGAGCTAAAGAGGTTGTAACACAGCAATATGATATTCTTCTCCTTTGCTGGGGCAGAAGGGACACATGACATTGTTTACTTTGTCAGGTAAGTGAGGTCTCAGACTCAAATATGCCTCAAGAACTTCTTTGTTTAATAAAACTTAAAAAGAGGAGTTGCCTTAGGCAAGTTTGGCATCTCAGGGACAGACAAGCCACAAGGACAGAGCTATATGCTAAGAGTCTGTCCTTATTATAAATAAAGTATTAGTAAGGCCTTCTCTAGGCCAGAGCAACAATCTCTTGTCAATTAAGTATTACATTTTCAAGGTCACAGGGAGTTAAGAAAGCCAGCTGTATTGCATTGTTACCAGATTCCAGGTTGGTTAATTTGTAATGCTCACATTGCACAAGTTCAGAAGAATGAAATTCTGAAAGAAAAGTCTTTTCCCTTCTGGGAACAACGTAAAGAATATATAAAAAAATAATCTATGCTGCTTGTTCCCCTTCCAAATACACCACCTCACTTTCAAAATGAATGCTTCACCAAACAAACCATGCAAGTGCATGACTTATAAAGTATCTTAAAAACACTGTCACATCATTCATGTTAACTCTTTAGGGCTTTTGAATACATGCTTCTTAAAATTGGTGCATAATCTTTCCTATATCTTGCAATTCAAAACATCCAAAATGTCAAAAGAAGTCATTCCATACTGGCTTTTTAGCGGTCTGTGTATGTCAAACCCAGTACGTCTCCCATCCCGCAATGCCACAGTACCTTAACTCCTCGAGTAAGAATTGCTTAAATACAAGCACAATGCCACTAACAGAAACACTTTATACCTGAGTATTAAGAATCCACTTTTTCAAAGTGGAAATGATTCTGCCCACCTCAGCCCCAAATCACAATATGCAAGTTTGCTAAAGTCCATCAGAAACAGAGGTTAAAAAAGTTTTGCAATCACCACAATGAAAAACAGCAAAATATATTTGCTTATTTTTCTCTTCACCAGTAGTAGCAGAGTAATAACAAAGTAAAAAGAAACTGTTCTCTTGCTGTGAAACTCCTGGTAGTAGCCAAAGCAGCATTTCACAACTGATTTTATCTTGTTCCTCTGTCACCTAATTCATGAGCACAGTGAAATGGAGTGATCACTGCCTTTAACCTGCTAGTAGAGGCACAGAAATCCCCAACTGCAATAACTTCAGAGGCTAACCACAACCACTGCCCATTTCTAAGTATTAATTACAATGCCCTGGCAGGCTCCCTGGCCCAGATCATTACAGAACTTGTCACTTGCAATTCCCTCTACATCAAAAGCTTCAGGGCATTGCAATAATAGCCAACTTTTTTCCTAAAAGTTAAGTTGGCTTTTTGGTACTTTTCATATCTGGCTTCAGAATTCCATTAAATTGTTTCACCTGTGAAACAGCCTCTCCATCATATCCTCTGGCACCTCCTGAGCTGCTGCTGTTCAGACTTATTACAGTCACATCAATAGAGACAACCTACAAGGACATGATACCAAAATATGTGTCTCTGATCCTTTATAGGTGTCTTCACACAGCCACAACCACCTTCCTGCAGCTCATCTTTGAGACAGGGACAGTCCTGATGGGGCAAGACACTGCACAGGGCCCTTCTGACAAGAAGTCGTAAGTTACACCTGGATTTAAGTGATCTGACAGGGCAAGAGGACACAGCCTCAAGCTGTGCCAGGGGAGGTTCAGTTGGACATCAGGAAGAATTTCTTCACTGAAAGGGTGGTCAGGCATTAGAAGGGACTGCCCAGGGATGTGGTGGAGTCCCCATCCCTGGAGGTGTCCAAGCACTCAGTGCTCTGGTCTGGTTGACAAGGTGGGAATCAGTCATGGGCTGGACTAGATGCTCTTGGAAGTCTTTACTAACCTACATGATTCTGTGATTCTATATCTGGTCATTCTCTCTTCATCCATTGAGGAGATCAAGGGAGTAATTGCTGGTGGCCTTCTCACCTAATTGTAATTTGGAAATCCATTGATGATAATTAAACCCAGTAATTTTCCCCCTTTTCTCAAACATCTGTGACAGCAAGTAATTGACTGAGGGCTCTGCAGCTCCAGTTTCACAGGGTCTGTCCAGGGAAAGGCAAAATAAGCCTCCTCACCTCCAACTCCATTTACTTGTCTAGAGCTGACGTTGTGCATAGTCCTTACGGGCTTTAGGCTGCCACACTGTCACTCACAGGGGCATGAGCTGCTCAGCACACCGGGAGCACTGCTGTGCCCCACGAACACCGTGCTCTGTACTCCAGGTTTGACTCCACGTGTCCCAGGTGGCCTTCCTGCTAATAATTCAAAGTGACTTTTGACAAGGCTGCATTTAAGCAGGACACACAGCTCAGCAATATGAGCTGATGGGTGGTTGGGTGATTGCCATGTGCCTCAGGTGGCAGCAAGAGGCCAAAGCAGTAGTGACTTCAGCCACCCAGCAAGAACCATAATCCCCCTGCCACGCACGGCTTGGGTCTGCATCCTGATGGGAACATCAGGGAAGTAAATCAGACATCTGCACTTAAAGGGTATTATAGCAACAAACACTGTTGTTAAATAGTTCATTCAGAAACAGTCCATAAATCATAGAAGATGCTGAATGATGTCCTTTTTTTCTGTTGTGCCTCTCCACAAACTGTGTTTGTCTGTTGACACGATTAACAAGAAACACTCTTCTCTCTTCCCTGCAAGAAAAAAGAGGGTGTCACATGTCTCATTACACCCCAAAAAAAAACCAAACACAGAACACCTCCATACTGTCCTGTTGTCCTTAGAAGCATGAGTCATGGAAACCCAGGTTCCAGCCACAGCAGGACTCCTAGGGGAATAAGTCATCTGCTGAGGGTGACCCCAGCACAGGCCATCCTTGGGCAGTGAGCAGGGCTGGGGCAGTGCCCAGACCCACCCACAGTCTCAGGCCAGGAGAGATGATGAGCTGGCCAGGGCTCCAGAGAGCACCATCAGCAACTGCGTGAAACAAGCCTGGAAATAAGGCTACCTATAACAACTTCTCCGGACAGGAAAAATTATCAGAGACAGGCCTGGGCATAGAAGTACCCAAAGCACAGCTGTAGGGTCCATACAGAAAGGTCACTCAGGAAACTGTGGCAGCAGAAGCCAGAGCAGAAAGCCAGCACAGTGGGTTGTGGGAATACACAAGACAGAGAGTACTCTAGACCTTATTAGCATAAAAGATTTGATAAGCGAAATGCCTTGGCAAATGCAAATGGAACCCTGAGATTAAACCAAGACTGCAAGAAGACAGTTTTCTGGGAAAAGGAAATTCCAGTTGGCTCTGCAAGCTAAGGAATGTTGTAATATGCATAAGTTTGTGTATTTGATTGTTGACCTAATCTTTGTAGTAAACATTGTTAGTCTCCTGAAACAGTATATAAGTCTTTGGAAGTTCCCAATAAAATCGGATTCTGATGACCACTCAGTCTCCCCGTCTCTCTCCATCATCGATAGTGGGTTTTCTGCATGAGAGAAATAAAGCCCTCAAGCTGAGCCTAAATAGGGCTCTTGGAGCAGTAGGTGGAGTTTGCACAGGTGGAGGCCCTGGTGTGCCTGTTCATGGCATCCAGTGCCCTTGGTTCTAGGCATGGCTATGGCAGCTGCTCTGACATGGCAGGACAAGTGGGTGTGGAGGCAATAACTTTGTGTGCCTCATGGGTACTCGTTTGTAAAGGAGAGCCAGGTCCCAGCCCTCTTCTTGGCCCTCTTAAAGGGCCAAGACAGCTATCCCTCTTCTGTGCTTCAGAGGGCACTCCAGGATTTGGGCTTGGTGTTCTTTCTGTGGTGTGATTAGAAAGTGTCTGTGAGGTACTGTAAGTGCTGAGGAAGCTACTGAAGTATTTAAATAAACAGTAAGAATAGCATGCACTCTGAGGAGTTATTATTAAAAGCATTGATGGCTCGTTTCTAGATGTATTATACTGTGTATGAGAATTACCACATTACTCATAGAAGTATGTGAAACCACGGTTAGCTGAAGAGGATTAGGAGACCCATCCTAAAAGCACTCCTATGGAAAAGGGTGATATGGGACAACCCACTAAAACAACCCCCTGCACAGTCCCTCAAAAGATTACCCTGCTGCATTTTTGGAAACAGCCGCAAAAATTTCCTTACGGTGAATGAATTTAGATCTTTAAACCTTTTTGATTCTGTTCTGTGCTAAGATTTTTTCAATTCCAAGTCGAGCTAGGCTGGGTGTTCTGTCTCTGTAAAAGCCAGCTCAAAGCTGCTGCCCCTTATTGTCTGCCTCACATGATGTTACGGGAACTGAGCACTCAAAAGCCTTGTTCCTACGTAATCAACTTGTATACAGCCAAACCCCACCCTGACACCCCAGAGGAAACAAGAGCAGTATCATTGTGGCTGCTTAGTCAGGCAAACCAGCGTGTTGCAAACATCTACCAGATGCTGCTAGAAACTCAATTAATTACCCACCAGGAAGGTTGTCCTGCTGAAGAGATGGTGTTAACATTGTTTAAAGTGTGGCCTCAGTGACCCCCCTTCTGCAGAATACCTGTGTCCTGGGACCAGAGTCCAGCTAGTGTCTGTGTGGGCACGCTGCCATCGGAGCAGATGGGGGTGAACGGATGTGGGCGGTCAGGAGCCCTTCAAGTATGTGTGTTCAGTGCAGACACTTGGAGTAACATCAATAATGGGAATTGTCCAAATGTCCCTTCATCCCAAGTGCCTAAATCAAGCTTTGTGTGTGAGTGCATTTAGGGATAATCACAGATATAAAACCTGACTTCTCTGTCTCTTTCGTCCCTACCAATACACCTTTGGCAATGAGAAATAGCAAAAAAAAAAAAAAAAAAAAACCAAACACAAAAACTTCAGGAAGTAGGACTGGTTTATTCTCAATTTCTAATCTTGGCTGTGTTTACAATGAGGCAGGTGCTAGTCAATGCCCATGAAATCCAGTGTTCAGGAAAGAGTGAACAGTTTGCCCTTCCCATATAATCCAGGAAAACAGGAGTTCTGGGAAATGCAAAAGGTGCTCTTGATGTCCTGAGCCCTCAAAGGGCACTGTGCTAAACTCTGAAAAGCATTTTTCTGTTCCAGGAAGAAACGGAAAATCACTCATTGCTATGAGAAGGGCTTTCTCTTCAAGGGAGTCACTCAAGTTCTCCAGGACTTTCCCTTGCAGTCCTGCTAATTGTCTCAATTAGATTTCTGTACATTCAAATCATGTTTTAAGTTCATCTCCCAACAGGAATGTTAAAGAAATAGCTTTGATACAACAGATGGGCATCCAGGGAGGTGTGGAGAATGCAATAAGGCCTGTTAGCAGATAGGGGCTGGACAGGGCTATGTTGCTGCTCTCCACCAGGAGACTTCATGATGGGATCATGCAATGGCTGGGCCTCCATGAAGCACAAGGCTGTTCCTCCAGTGTGCTCCTGCAAACATATTCCTAGAGGTTCTTCCTCCCTCATATTCAGGACCACGTGCAACCCTGAATCTACACTTTGGCTAAGCAAACACATACATATAAAGAAAATTAGCTTCTACCTGCATTGGGCCCTGTGGAATTTTGCCAGAAACCTGGCCAGAGTTTTGTGTTTCTAACAAAATCAAAATGGTTTTTAAATCCAGCTTCAAGCTTCATTGCAGATATTTCTCACAGCCCTCTGTAGCAGGAATAATTACTGTCCTTATTTATCAGGTAGATTATACAAATCCTCTAGTAAGTAAATTGTAGGATTAAGGTTAATGTGCTAGATTAAGCTGACAGATTTATTTACTTCCTCCAAGAAGGAAAGACAAAAGGATGATGACCTATCATGTATATTAATTCAACATTTAACCCTGCCACAGCTCCAGTGATTATCTCTGCAAGTGCCAAGTCTCAGTTTAGCAGATTAGAATTGCCATACTGCACACCCAGGGTTCCGTTGTCTCCAGGATTTTATCTGTTCACATCCTGGTTTTTCAGATGGTAATGTGCTGTACTTTTGCCGTGCTTTCCCTCTGGCGTTTCAGAGGGCTCACAAGGAACTACACATGTACTCACCCTACAGAAAGTGTTATTTATCCTCATGTTACAAGTATTCATGCTGATGCAGATCTTTTTTCTATCACTTGTCTGGATGAAGTAGACAATTCATGCATGATGCAGAGTCACTGAGTTTTTTGGAAGTCCCTTGAAGTGATTTTCCCTGTTGTAAAAAACCACAGTCCAGGCTATGGAAATGTTCCAGACTGTTCATATGTCAGAGCAAGATAGCCAGCTGGGTTTCGTGCTACTTTCTGATACTGACACTTGTATTGTGGTCAAGTTATCTGAGGGCTGATGCTGCAGCTGAGGACAGGAATGAAAAGACAAACATGGATCTTCCCTTCTGTTAAGTCTATCCCATCATGTAGCTGGAGTAGGGGCCAGGCTGCTTTGCTGTTCAAGAGAATATGTTTCTTGTCTGCCCTCTCCTACAGTAAAGCAGGTTGCATCCAGCAGCACTGCCTGACATGTGATCCATCCTGAGTAGCACATGCTGCCCAGAGTTGCCACAGCAGATCATTTCCTGCAAATTAATGGAGGATATTTTATGGGATTACAGAGGTGGAGACTTGCTGCAGCATGTTGTGTGCCCCCCCTGCTTCAACTAATTGGCCAGTGAACAGAGTAGAGAGAGATACCACATGGAGAAGCAACTTTCCTACAACCACAAACAAGGGATGTGGCAGAAGCAGGACCCTGGTCTTTAGGAAACTAACTTCCAGTGCCCAGATTCCCTCTTAGTGTTGTTAGCTCCTCAACAGTGAGATGTGGTAATGAACCAAAATAGACAACACTGACACAGACATATCTTTCCTCGCTGCCACACTAGTGTCATACCTTCCCCACTATGGCAACACTTCCAGAGGAACTTGGAAAAGCTATCAAGGTCCAAATCCCACCTATGCTTGTACACCAGACTGGCAGCAGGGCTGGGATTTACCTCAAACCCAGGACATCGCCACCTGTGTGTTCTTCCCCCTTCAAATAAAAGATTTTTCCCCCATGTGGTGACCCCAACAGGTTTCTATATTTATCTGTCCTTATTTTAGGAGGTCTGCAGAATAAAGGTATAGGTTACAGATGTGGTGCTTCTCATTTTAGCTAAGGTTTTAAATAGGGATAGTTGTTCTGGGACAGAATCCCAGCCGAGACTCATTTGCTGCTCACCTGCCAAGTGGACTACAAGCATTGCCAATGCTCTGCTTCACTTAGCTTGAACAGTTCACAGCCTCTGAGGAAGGGGAGGTGTAGCAGCCACAGGGGCTGTGAGTCCTCCATGGAGGCTGTGAGGTCACCCTGGAGGTCAGCTTAAGATAAGAAAATACTAAGTCATGAAGAAGCGGACCAAAATGGAAACCCCTCTTCCTTCTGTACCCCTGATAACCCTCTGTAAGACCATAGGCTGCTTTTACCTCGACCTCTACCATTGGACACTTTCCAAAACCCCCTTAGCCTTTATAAACCCCACTCCTGCCCAGTAAAAGCAGGATAGCTGTCCCTGATCCCTTCGCAGAACCCCTCGGAATAAAGACAACTGCGGAACTCACACGGCTGTCCTCCTCTCTCCTCCCTGCGTCTGCTGAAGGCACCTTAGCAAAGAGCAGGATTCACAAAAGAGCTGATTATCACTAAGAGCTGAATTTCACTAAGAGCTGATACCGCTTGCTGAGGTGGCCTACTGCTTGGGAGATTGCCTGAAATCCTGGAGGAGACATCTGCTATCCGGGACATTACGGCGATCTGGCGTCCGACAGACCCCCACCCCGAGCCGTAAAATAAAAGGGAGGAAAATTCCATCATGAAATAGCTGATTTAAAGTGCTGTATCCCACAGTGACACGAGAGTGTTTGCTAATGCTAAAGCACTTTACAGAGAGAGACTTTTAGTTAGACTTTCAGAATGTGTTCCTGCTTGGGAGAGGGCCAGGATTAAACCTCTCCCTCAATTCAAAACTTCAGTGAGTCTTTGAAAGAAAACCTATTCTGCTTTCACAGCTGATACCAGTTTTGCAAAATGTTACTCATTACAAGGAAGAAGAGGAGGAGGAGGAAGAGATTATAGTGACACATCCACCTCCTCTTCTCTACATCCTGTCCCTCAGTCAGCAGTGAGGCCTGTCCTTCAGTCAGCAGTGGGATTTTGCTTATGTCAGAAAGAGACAGACGTGAGGAATATAGGAAATGAACCTGCAAAATGGAAAACTTATTCAGAAATTTACTTTTAGAAAATTTGCATTGTAAAATATGTATATGTTCAAAACTCCCTTCCATTTACATGTCATTTTGGCACATAATATGATATATAGAGGTACTCCACGAAAAAAAGAAAAAGGCAGCAAAGAACTAGAATGATGGTGTCTCTTAGAGAACCTGATAGAGACCTTTGTCAAAGGCCACTATAAACTTCTTTCTATCAAAAGATGCTAAAAGGGGAAATAATTCTATCCAGAGAGTTGGAGTCTAAAGAATTATCTTAGTTTGCAAGGGTTAAATAGTCACAGCATTTTGATGTGTTTACATCTGATAACTCCCAATAGAGATAAACATATTTAGTGCTTGAAATGTAAGTTAACACTGGACATACTAAATATATGACAGGAGACTTATTAGAAAGAACATGAAAGACTATTATTAGCCCCAGCTGCAAATATCTATCAGGAAAAAATGGCTGTGTGTTGCCTTCAGAATGGTGGACCTTACTAGAAACCTTTCTCAGTGGATACCTTTCCACCAATTTCAGCAGCACTTGGGTCAAGCCTTCTTTTACCAGAAAGATATTTAATTTAATACTGAGAGGAAGGACTGAAAACCAGACACCCACATTTTCTTTGCCTCTTCATCTGGCAAGGCTACTCTGTATAATCAGCAATAAAGATTTAGAGCATCACAACCAGTGTAAACTGAACATCAGCTGCAGGGAAATGTCTGTGGTGAAAACTCAAACTAAGTGCATCCGGGAGAGAATAAGAGCTTATTCCAGCATCTACTAAAACCAGACCAAAAAAAAAAAAATCTATGTACTTTTAAGTAGCACTGGTTCCTTCTCTATTACAGACAGCAGAGATTTTGCTCCTGACTTCAGTGAGGAAATAACTAAAGCTGTGTGCCTTGGTGTAATTATACAGGAGGTGTTCTAAAAGGACACAAGGATCAGGTGCCTATATGAGCTGTACCTGGTTTTGAAACGGCAACCCTATGCGGAAAAGGATTGATTATTATAGGGATTTTGATACAGAAATCCCAAGTGTATGCCTAATTTAGCACTCTAGTTTTCCTATGATTGTTAGATTAATGTCAATGAAGATAATTTTATTTTTACCTACTGAAAAGCTAGTAGATACAAGAAATATGATGTATGATGGAAACAATATGGAAGAGAAACAAAAGAGATACTGAATTATTGTACTTCTTTCCTCTTTTTTAATAACTAGATGGGGCCAGTCAGCTATCACTGTCAGCTTACCTCTATATTGCATCATTCCATACTATGACTTAAGTAAGTACTTTTAAATTTCCTAGTACAGGAAAAGGGGAAAAGTAGGAAAACCAAATGCTAGATCAGGTCCAAGTGGTCTATCAATTTGTACTCAAGCATATGGCTGCACCAAAACCAGAGAATCAGGGTAACAAGAGTCATGTGCAACTTGTCACAGGTGAATTTTGCAGGAGAGCAAATGCATGATCAAAGTCTGCAGAATTCATCCCACTCAACCCTGACACCTCCAGGACCCTGGCACAGCTGGGTCACACCATATGTCTTCAGGAAACTGCAGGGTCAGAAGCAGGGAAAAGGAGGCAAACTGTCCATATTGAATAGAAAACCCAAAAAAGAATGGCCTATTCAAAACAGTGTTTAAATAAGTAGGAAAGACAGCCAGATGGCCTATGAAATGGGTGATATTTTAACTTTAGGTTCATCTTTCATATTTCGCTCAGGCTGTTGGTGATTAAAACTTGTTGCCAGGATTTATCTTTTGCATTTAGGGTACTTCTTAATAACTACATAGCCACTCCAGAGGAGCATTGCTGCTTTTCATCAGTACTACAGTCTCAAAATGGGAATAGTGGCAACTATTTTCAGAAGACACCAGCCTAATTAGAATGCACTGAGTAGTCCAGAAGCTCCCACTAAGTCCATAAATAATGATGCGTGCCAGGTAGGGGACAGAATTTGGCCCTTGCTGCTGTTGACAAAGAGGCTGAGTAACTCACAGTTTTGGTCTCTCATTCAAAAAAAGTTCAGATGGTGAATGTGGAGGGGAGGATGCCCTTCATTGCCTGCCAGTAACACAAATGGACACATCTAATTGGCCTCTTATCACTCTACAGTGCTTTCTAGGTCTGGTGTCATATCTTGTGACAGTTTTTGGCTGATGCTTCATGTTCTTGTAAAATGTCAAGCTGCATTAGATCATTAATCTTGTGTAATATAGTATTGGACAATGTCACTGAATGAAATACAGAGTAGAAGTATTTTTAGTTGTTCTTTTTCCCAGGGAACTCCACCTGGCTCTTGACTTTCTAAAAAATACACTATGTTGAGACATTGTAAGGTAGAAAGAAGAGCGAGAACTACAATTATGCAAAAAGGTTCAGAAACATCAATGACTTGCAAAAATATATACTTAAGGATTTGCAGCCTACCCAGGAAATTCTGCAAGTTGAAACTCCACACTACTCAGGACATGTATTTTAATTGCTGAGTGAAGGTCATAGGTGCAAGCCAAACTGCTGAAAGGGCAGCTGCAGTGGTGTTACCACAATGACATGCAAGCCACAAATCCTGTTGTTGAAAAAGGTTATTCATAAACTGCTTCTATGATAATCTCTGTCTATGAAGTTAACTAGGCCTTGGGGGGAAAAAAAAGAACATCTGATATTCATTTTTACCTTCTGAGCATTAACTCGCTGACATAAAATGAGATATTTATTATACTTGTGTTTTTTCCATTTAAAATCTGCCCATATTTCCTATCAATTCAAAGCCATTCTTTATGGATGGTGCTGTAAAACAGCCTTCACCTCACTGATACTGCCACAGCCCGAGCATGCAGTCGTCTTTCGGTGGGGGTAGCTCAGTGAATCACAGAGGATTGACCTGTTCCACAGAGAATAATTCAGGTTGGAAGAGACCCAAGTCTAACCTCCTGCTCAATGTGGGGACAGCTGTGTGGTCAGACCAGCTTGCTCAGGGCTTCACCCAACTGGGTCTTGAAAGCTTCTGAGCATGGAGGCTGCACAGCCTCTCAGTCCAGCCTTGTCTATTGCCTTTTGGTAAAGAAGTGGGGCTTTATCTTTCAAGAGAGGCCACCAGCAGTGAAGCAGTGGCTGAGGGCCGTAAGTGAGACCATGGCTTTGGCATGTTTAAGAACCAAGGGGCCACGGAAATTTGTACCTTCACACAGATGAATAAATTCAGTGCCTGAACTGTTTGCGTGCCCTGGGACAGGACTGACTGTGCTGTGACCACATTCACTAGCACTGCTTAGCCTAGGCCCACTAAAACTCTTCCAAATATATCCTGGCCACAATCTGGCAGCTCAAACACCTGACAATTTGCATGCAAACATCCTGGTTTATGGACCCAAAATTTACTAATGTAGATGTTGGCTGTTGTGGGCCAACAGGGCCCTGAGCCCAGGAAGCTCACAAACACCTTTGATCAGCTGATATATATTGAGCCAATTTTGTCCCCCAATTCAGCTGGTTCACATGTGACTTTGTCCTGATCAATTTGTGCCTTCTCCACCTGTGAAGATTTAAAAACTAAGAATTAGTTGCATGATATAGCACTTTTATTTTGAGCTTGCACTGATCTAACCAAACCACTTCTCCTGTGTTTGTTTATGAAGATGAAAGCTACTCCGTAGATAATTTTCCATGAACGCTTGTACAACAGCTGGTGTGATACAGTTTTGTCAAAAGCATGGATAAGCACTATAATGTAGCGTTTCTTTCCTTATCTGACCAGTATCATTAAACTGATGACACCAAGGTCCATTCAGAGAGTTAGATTCCTCCCTCATGTATGAACATGATGTTGTCACAGAACTAGAAAGTATGAAAAAATGTGATGAAAGAACTGTCTGCTAAAATAGAGAAAAGTGACTTTCTCCATTCAAAATTTTCAGAGGCACAAGAGACATCCATCTCCCATCAAGGAACAATGCCAATTAGCAAACCATCAATTTGCCCTGATTACAGTGCCCTGCAAGCTCTACAAAGGGGATTCTGCACCCCTGTGAAGATAAAGCTCCATGAGGATGTGTCAGTTGCAAGGCTTAACAGGTTGCCCACCTCATGTTTGCAGACTTACTGGTTCCTGCAGCTGACCAGGACACAGCCATGCACCCAAATGTCATTGTCACAATGAAGGCATCCCAAATGTCTTCATCAGGTTAGTCCTCCTCCCCATGAGGTAGCAGAGCAGGGAACAGCCTGGAGCTAAAACCCACCTTTAGGAATAATTGAAGCATAATATCCAGAGATATTATGAGAGAAAGCCACAGTGAGATCAGAGTTTTTGTATTGCCTTAGTTTTGTTGATATCTAAACAATTCCACAGATGTGCTCAACCATGAAACACATAAACATGCAAGAGGAAAGATGTATTTTGTCAGTAAACTTTATGTAAATGTAGCCCACTTATGAACACATCAGTAATGGGATAAAGACTAAATGGAAAAATGGTCAGCTTTTTGTGGATAAAACAGCTGGTTTACTGTAATATAAGACTTTTGTATAAAATTAGTAGTTTTTAATTATGCCAATGAATTTTCTCTTTTTTGAGAGGACTGGTGAAATTGTTTCCATATAATGACATAAGGAAGAGGAGAGAATCCCTATCTTTCAGTCATAACTTGGTGTGCCACCAGGAACTGTGCAGTGAAATTGTGGGATGCAGAGATCCTCCTGTCACCCTTGCCCAGGGGAGGAGCACCATGGGCAGCAGCAGAACCCAGCTGCACCCACAGAGACGCTGCATCCTGCAGGAACAGGCCAGTTGGTCCTGCTTGTTCTGGGCCAACTGGGCCCTGAGCCCAGGAGGCTCCTGAGCCTATTCCCCCTCTCTGTGAGCTCACCCTACCAAAGTAATCAAGGTCACAATAAAAAAAGCCTTCGTGGCACTTCAGTCCTGGGTAAATATGCTATAGGCCTACAAATTGGCCTAGGCTGTTATCAGACAAACACAGACCTCCTAAGTACATAATACTTCCTTCTGTCTGCCTTCAAGGACTCCCCCAGATCTCTGCCTGCCTTGCCAGCTTACAGTGACAACTTACTGATTGCATTAATGAAACATGAGAGGGCTCCACCAGTTCAGGAACAACTAGGGAACAGCAACTGTCTACAAAGACATTTTCTATTTTTTTGTTGGGTGGTTTTTTGTTTGTTTGTTTGTTTGTTTTTCCCTTTCCCTGCAACACATCAGTCAGGTTTGCATTATGGTGCCTGTTTCCATGGCAGAAAGCTCAGACTGGGAAATGTCTGTTTTCCAGGTTTTTAATCAGTCTCCTTGTGATCCCAGATAGGGATGCCTGTGTGCCAGGACAGATGTTTTTGCAACCTTCGTGATGGACAAAATCACATGTATTGAAGGAGGGCTGAGACTTCAGTTGAGCCTTGTCAGAAAAGTTTCTAAGGCCAAACAAGATACTGATTTTATACTGAGATAAATGGTTTTGTACAAACACAGCAGAGGTTTAATCTCTTCTCAGTAAACTAAGCACTCCTTGGGGTCTATGACTCTTGAGTTGCAGCTCTCCCTCAGAGGAAGACTGCAGGATGAAGCACAGCGGGTAAGTTGATCAACTGGACACAGGACAAAAAAGGCAGCCTCTCTCCATTAACAATGGTGCAGCTTTTGAGTCAGTGATGCAAAAGCCTAGAAGAGAAGCAGAACACCGAACACCTCATTAATGTGGCCAAAACAAAGTTTCAGCTATGTTAACTGTAGATATTCCTACATCCTTAATATAACAGCTAGTTGTAAACAGAATATTCAGTCACACAAATCCCAGAAAGGTGCCACCTACCCTGAATTTCATTTGTATCTGCTGTACATATATTTTGCTGGAGTTTCAAAAGATTTATTCTTCTGGCTACACAAAATCCACTTTGACTTCACTTTGCGCTGGCAAAACAAAAGAAAAGAAAAACAAGGCCAGGAAAGAGCACCTAACTCTATTCTTCAAGATTTGTCATGACACCATTTAAAATAACCTTTACATCTGCATATATGTATACCCATTTGTTTACTTGCAAATGCGTATAGGAAAACATGAGACAGAAGTGTCTTTGTCCTTCCATCAACTACAGAGGAAGTTTAGATGGTAAGATCATCTGTCAACATCTTTCCCATAAATGTTTAAATATGGACAGGTAAGAGTGTCATTGATTATCTGGTTCTTTTATTCTGTAGATTGGAGAGTAGATGAATAGTGGTTTACCAGGAGCAGCAGGAACACGGCAGTGAGCTGTCAGTCGCACCCAGTCAGTGCAGAGCTGGAAAACTCTCCTCTTGCTTACTCAGCAAGTAGCAGGGAAGACAGAGGTTGGTTTTGCTGGACACAGTATCCTGCCCTTTCCATCCTGAACTGCATATTCTTTGTGTGTGTGCATTGAGTTCCCCGAATTTTTAACTGTTATATAAATGGCAATTAATTAAAACAAAAGGAGCACAAAAAAAGAATGTGCTCTAAAACTCGTAGAGCTCAGTGTGCAGATCTCAGTGTCTTCAGAGGGCTCTGGAACAGGGTCCCATGCCTTCAATTCTGTTTGAAGTGAGAACATAAATGTGAACTTTTTCACCAAAAAGAAAAAAAATAGCTTCCTATGCCAGTGTAAAAAAACTTCCAACATGTGCCAGCTCAGGAAGTTCAGCTCTTTATGTGGGCAAAGAGCAACTTCTATCCCTGAGATAAAACTGAACAGAAACTTCTCATGGAAGACTTTCCAACTATTTATTAAAAGCATACAGAACTGATATAATATTATTCAGCTCCAAATCATTGTTTCACCAGAGTTCCAGACTTTTTGGTTCTGTTTTCCAGGACTGGGCTTTTCCTTGCTTTTTTCTTACAGCGGTGTCTTTTGGAGGCTGGTTTCCTTCCTGCTATAGCACTACATGGCTGCCCTCTGAAACATCAGATCTCACATATGCCATTTTAATCTCCACTGGAGAGTGATGCTGGACAAGTCTATGGAGGAAACTGAGACTAAGGATGAGGTTCATATCTTCCTCATATGAGGTCAGTATTCACTGTTGACAGGGGATTTCTCAGGATTAGGACTACAAATAGGTTGGCAGAATATCTGTGCTGTCTTGGAGTTTTATGGCAGCATTATCCCCCTATAAACCTACAGACCAGAATGTGCAAGTCAGAGTATTCAGGCTGCTTCTATGAAGGCTTCAACTTAAACCTTGTTCATTCTCAGTTTGCCCATCTGGAACAAAATGTCTGAGAACAAAGAAATTGGAAATTTAATCTGTAGAGATATTTTAGGTACAGAACCCCTAACTATGAAACAATCCAGTTTTCCTTTTATAATATGTGCTTTCACATACCCTCCACCTTCTTGAACTCCATCTATATAACAGTTTTTCCCACGTCAGAAAATACTTTTTAAATGCTGATTTTTTTTAAAAAGCAGCTTTGTCTAATACAGCTGTTCTGGCCACCACAGAAAGAGCAATTTTTCTGTTAGTACTTCCACTGCATTCCCCCCTCCGCCCCGAAAACCCACAGTGGGATCAATGCATTCTTAAATATAGTGTAGTTTATAAAGCACAGACACAGAACAAGCAACAGCAAATAAAAAAGGGAGCGAGCATCTGTTCGAGGAGAGGGAAATTATAAAATCATTGGCTCTGCAGCTCAGAGACACAGCAACAAGTTTTGCTGCAGCAACCCAAAGCTCCCAGGAGACCTGGAGGACCTGAAGGTCTGTGTGGAATGATGCTGATTACTGGTAATTTTTGTGTTCCTGAAAAGGATACAGCACAGGAACTATGCATTGCCACCAAGCTGATCAAGGTATTGTTACTTTATATAAATATACTAAATAAGAATTTATTAAATAAGTAGTTAATATTATTAAAAATAAGTATTTCACTATTCCTAATCCTAAGAATTTGCAAAAATCACAGGCTTTTCTGGAAGGAAAAATAATATTTGAAATGTTGAGATTTTTCTTTTTTTTAAGTGTTTGGATCTTTTTATGATCTCTTTTTTCAGAAGTTAGATTTTCTATTTCCAGCTTCTCTCTAGTATCAGGAATGGTTAAGTGATGAAAGCTGCATTTCTGCTCTCAGAACAAAGTTTCTTTCACAGGATATGCAGAAAACCATCAAGTGTAAGAGCATAAGGACCAAAAACACTAAATATTTTTGGATGCTTTTTTCAAGTGTTCATTGTAGGGTTTTCAATTTTTATTGTATTTTGTTTTAGCCAACCTCTAAAATGTTCCTGAAATGCATGCCATTGTTTCTTCCTCTCTATATTTTTAACCAGAAAGCTGATCTCTCTTTGGGTTTTACTGAGGAAGGGCAGGTGCCTCTAGGAAACAGTTGACTTGCACAGAGTTATTATATGGGAATTGTATAATTACATACAAGTGACAGGAAGAAAGCACACAAATCTGCTTCTCTGAGGTCATAGTTTTGTCAAAAGTCAACCAAGGGAACAATTTCAAATTGCCTTTGTCACTACCTCTGCTTTAGAAGCACATCAAAGGCTGCCTGCTGGGGAGAATATACAGCAAAAGGGTAAACCCTACTAATATGATTACTAATAATAAATAATTAATTGCAACTGTAATGCAAAGTGAAAGAGGCTAAAACCAGAGCAGCACATGGCAATCCCACTGCTTGAAATTTTGCTTGCTCAGGAAGTCAAGAGGGCTAAAACCCAGAGCAGAAGGCTGAGCTATCATGTCCCAGTGGACCCCAGCCACCAAAGTTACTGCTGAGCATCTTCATTAGCACATTCCCAAAAGGTAAAATAATTCTACCAGCTCAGAATAAACAATCTTTTGCTTTGCATGAAGTCACACACTCATTGGCAGAAGCTCGCAATAAATCTTAGGTAGCTAACTAAATGACAATTGCTATGTATAAAGTTTTTTTTAAAAATAAAATCCACATTTAGAAAAGTAAATATAATAGGAGGTGCTTAAAGTTAAGCATCCTTTAAAAGGAAATAATCATGGCTTCAGTCTTCCTGCCCATAGAATGGGGGTAACATTACATAGACATTTTCTAAATTACTACAAGATGTTAAGATGCGAGTCCCTACATTAGGGCATGATAGTGTTATTTTCCATCTCTTTCCACACAATATGAAGTGCAATGCTTCCAAAAACCTGCCCCATCTACACTGCTGCAGAGTCAGGTCTGTTTTAAAAAAAATAAAGGAGAGTGAGTGATCAAGCACACATTACAGCTACACCACTGGGTCAGTAAGTGAGAAGTTAAAATAAGAAGTTCATTCAATAAAATATTGATTCTGGAAACAGATTACAGTAAATCATACCATACCACTAACTTAATTTATGAGTATTTATATTGCAGGAATTATACTAATATATCAAACACAATGCCTTCAACCTTAGTTCAAAAGAGAATTTTGTCTCTAAGCTTTAGCAACAGGGCTGAAAATAATTCAGATTATATGGGCAGCATTTTAACAGCCCATTTTCATCTTCTTTAAAAGCAACATTCTAATGCGTGATGGTTAAGGATCAAGTTGGGATTATGAGGAGAATGTTAAACATATACCAAGTAATACATCTGTTTTGAATAAAAGATGTTGTATAGAGTTCCATTTTTTTTTTTTCAACTCTGCTGTATGTGTTGTAGCTGCTAAGTGAAACCATGCATCAGATAAATACATCACTTCAGCAACAGATTGCTAATCAATTGTCTGACATGTTCTGAAATATGTGGATTAAAAATACTTGGAGCAAAGGCTTTTCTAGTTTGGAAAACTGTTTCATGTTCTGGTGTGTTTCATTCTTCCACCTCTGAGCTTCTAGGATGTGCTATTGTCTCCAGACTGGTGCTAGATCATACCCTCCATGGTAGGAAAGCAGCAGGCCTTACACCATGTTCCCTGCCCATTTCCAAACACCAGTGTGAGGGAAAAGCATATTTGCTGGCCTGTCAGTCTCTGGCCAACAAACAGGTTGCTCCCAATAAGAGAATCACTAAAATATTTTGTTTGATTACTGTATCTTATGATTTGGATATTGTTTTGAAGCAACTGATTTTTCAGAAGGTTAATTTGGAAGTTCTGATATAGGGATTATTTTAATTTTTTTTCTTCAATTGGAATAGGAAACTGGAAGCTTGCTATAGCATACAGTTTGTCAAAATTAGTGTTTGACTCACTAACACTTTCATTTCAATAATGTCAGAACTTCACACTTATATGGATTTTAAACAGCCACCTTATCAAATCTGTTTGATAACAACAACTAGCATGACTAGTTCCTAATATTCAACCAAAAATATGTTTAATATTTCAATACAAGGGAAAATGGGTGCATGTAGACTCTACATGTGCTAGGCTGCAGCTACAGTTCCTCCAGAATTCTGGAAGCAGTCCTCCCCTTTTCCCATTCTCAGTATCCTCCCTATCTGCAACCTCACCTCCTTCTCTTCAGAGCAGCTCTTTGCCAGCTTCCTCATGGGGCAGAGAAGGAGGACATTCAGGTTTTTATTTCCTGATGAGGGGAAAATAACAGTAGAAACAGCTGCCATACAAAGGCCAAGTGTTTAAGATCAGTGCACTGGTACTTGTCTCATGCAGCCTCCAAACACCTTTACTCAGGAACCAGAGATATTTTCCAAGTATTGAGTAATTTAAACTTTATTTGATGCCCTCTATTTCTCATACTGCAGAAAAAAGTGAACAATTACTCCCTCTTCAGCTTATTCACTCCACTAACTCCTATTGTGTCATCATCCAGTGACATTTTTTCCATGCTAAAGGGCTTTGGACTATTAATTTTGGTCAAAGACCATCCCAGTCACGTTTCTTTGTCTGCCACTGCTGCAACCCGTCCAAGTTTTCTCACATTCATCTGAGGAAGAAAGAGTAACCAAACAAGTCCACATACACTAAAGAGTCCTGAAGCTGCTGGCCACCATGAACTCAACCATTCCTACATCAACAGGTATCAGAGATAGAAAGCTTAGTAAAAACACAATCATCACCTGTCACTCAGACTGATACTGGGCTGACCTTTGAATATTTCCTCACTGCTGTAATTCTCTGTGGTTTTCAGATAACCTAAGGCAGATGCATGTAATGACAGAAAAAACACCTTGAACCTGATATAGTGCTGGGTTATGGTTTTGTGCAGTCCTCTTGCTGTGATTGTGAAGAAGGCAGAGAGTTCTTAATGTAGTATCTGCTAAGAACCAAAGGCATTTACAATCCCACTAGGATGTGGCCGAAGACCTAACTCCTTTCTACTACACAGAGCAGTCCTCCTGGGTTAGATTCTTTAGCACTTAGCTGCCAGTGCAAGGGCAATAAATGCTCAGTGTTTTTGAGGCAAAAAAAATCTAGTCACATCAGCAGATGTTCCTGCACCCACTGGAAACTGGCACACATAGGAAGTATATCTTCCAGGGGAAAAAATGTATTTATGGAGTGAGAAGTTTTCAAAAGGGTTCCCCTAGTCCAAAGGGAAACCTACTAGCAGACCTGGCAATGACTCTCAGTATCTTTGTCTCTCCTTTGTTCTCACAGCAGGGCTGTGTCTGCAGGTACAGTCCCTGTGAGCATTACAGAGCCACAACAGCAGTGCTCTGTAACATAGGTCCAATGTTTGCCAGCTGAAAGAGATTTTATGCCATCGTAGTTCCACCAGGCTCTAAACCCAACAGGTTAATCTGGCAGCAGCCTTTTCCTGGCAGCACAGCTGTGTCCACACCAGTAACTTTGCTGGCTGAGCTCCCCTGGGCAGGTGGGATTTATTTTATTTTCAGATCCAGGCTAACATCAGTGTGTGAGCAGAAGTTTCTAATGCAGGCCTGTAAGAAACATCTCTGATCTAAAAAGTTCCATTACCTCTGCATGTAGCAATAAGCTGTGTCGTCCCTCAACTCCAACTACAAAAAAACTTAATTTGTGTCCTCCAAAAAAGGAGGTGGGAAAACTGATGATGCTGATGGATCACAAGAATGTCAGAAATGCTTAGGAGTTTTCCTGTGACAGAGGCATTTTATTTCTGCACTAACAAGGCAATTGGTGAATCTTCTTGTTACTGCTGGTATATGAGAGACATGGCATCGTGATACACAATAGAGCAGAATCAACTTCAGCTTTGGAAAACAGAAGCAGGACAACTGCCATGCAAAGTTATTTTTTTTGTTTTGGGGGGCTTTTTTTGTTTGTTTGTCTTTCTTTTTTTTTAATGGGAGTTTAATTACTAGGCTTACAGATGTCGTACTTTCAATTCCAGTACAGGGATAGGAAAGTTACACAAAATTAATATCCATTTAGAAAGGAATCAAGACATCAAGCATTTATGCCAGATTAGCTGTATCTTTTTGCTATAGGACCTCATTAACCTTGCTAAACAAAAAAGACCCTCTTTGTATGAAGATCCGTGGAACAATAATGTAAGCTGGAGATCTTACTCTGTGTGAACTGTTGTCACCAAGTGCATCCTCCACTATCCTTAAGGACCTTTTAGCATTTTACAGGTATTTTTTCTGATTCCCTTGATTTAAAAACAAAGTATCTTTACTCAGAGAAATTCTGTCCCTCATATAACAGATACCTTGAACCAAGTCAGTCAGACAACCTCTGACTTGAGTCAAACATAAAAAACCCCAATACAATAGTAACAATATGTCAGTGCAATATTAACACTGGGCATTTTATAAATGTGGAGAATGAAAAAGATCTTGAAACATAAAATGAGACTCTTTGTATTCAGGTGGTATAATAGGTATCTTTGATTACTAGATGTGTGCATTGACCTGATTTGTATTTTAAACAAAATATAATGAACTGTACAGGATATGCAAAGCGTAAAGTCACACGCCTGTAAAAAGCCTGTTGCATTTCCTGACCTAAAAAAAAACCCCAACGTTTGAAAACCTGATTACTTCATAAAAGCCGCAATATGGTACATTAATAATAACTCAGTGTTATGTAAAGCTAAAATCTGCTACCAAACCATGAAGGTTGCCAAGTTAACATTGACTTGCAGATAACCATTATCACAATGGAGAGCTTTTCCTGAATAAGAACATATTCACTGAAAATGCAGTTTTCACAAATCAAAGCAGCCTTTAACTCATGTAAAATCTGGCAAACACATCTGAACATTTTTTTTCAGTGATGAAAATCCTTTGGCTTTACTAATCATGTAGATGAAGAGCATTCAAGAGCATGACCCCACAGGGCAAAGGTTAAGTCATAAGTTGGGATATCTATTTTGCAGTTTCTGTTCCAAATTCTCTTAAGAGGAGTTTTTGTCTTTTAGTTCTCCCTCACTGGGATGATAGTAAAAGGAGAGGGGAAAGGAAGAATGATGAAAATTACCATCTGCTCCTATTTATCCGGATATATCAGTGTCTTTTTACTTTCATGAAAAGTAGCCAGAAATATTTTGCCAAAGACAATTATGTTAATGTGCCATTATTAAAATGTTTGAGTTTGATTCTACCTGAACCAATATGCAAAACCTTATCCTGGCTGCCAAAACCAAAACACCATTTATTCACCTTTTTTTTAGATCAGTACCTTTAGTAATGCATTTTCCAGGACTCTCTTCCTTTAGAAAAACCTGTGTTGCAGAATCCTGCCACATCCAGAAAAATAGAAAGGGATTAAATAGAGCAGGATGTAAAAATCTCACTGCTGTGCATGGACAGGAAGAAGAAACTATATTATCAATCAATAACTAAGAGAAATATCACAGAGCCTGGCTTTTACAAAAAACAAAACAAAATAAAACAAAACAAAACAAAAACCCGCCAAAAAACCCCAGGCTGAAGGTACTGTAATTTTCCCCAAGCTTTCCCACTGATGGAACACAACGTTTTTGTCATGTATATCACTGCTTCTTTCTCAACTGCAGCCCTCTTGTTGGATTCCAAAAGACCCAAGGCAATGATGCTGAATACAAAATCTTATGAATGTCCTAATGGAAAATGTTTCACTGTATAACTTCTAGGAAATTTAGCCTTACTATGGAATCACTTATAAACTGGGCACTTAATTTTTATTGCCTTGTTGGTTAAGTTAATTACATTATGACTGCTAGCAATTTTTCATCAAAACAAGAGGCTGTTTTTCCATATCTTTTATGTTTTGCTTCTCTAGACTGCACTGGAAGTATCACAAATGTAGAGAGAGGACCATTGTTAAGTGGTGGCATTTGTGCTTGTAAGTTTAATCCAAAACAAATTTGCCATAAAACAACAATAAAATGGAATATAAGACTGACATTAAATAAGTGGATTTTGCCACAGTGAACTACTGAAAAGAGGAATCTTAGAGGTATATTGGGTGAAAAACAGGTAATATGTAAAATTTATTGTATTGAGTCTCCTATTGCACATATGTTACTTGAGAGTGCTTTGGGGTTCCAGCTGTGGACACAAACATGTTCAGATGGGCAACTAAACAAAAGTAACAACGAAATAGGCACAGAGACTCTGCTGATGCCAGTGTGTGTATGTACAGACCCTGCTTCCCTACCCAAAAATCCCACTGAGGTCTCTACTTTCATCCTACTCAGTCTAATCACAGAGAGAATCCCTTGTTATTTCAAGGAAGATACTAGAGTAAAAATGGGACATATTGCACTAATTTAAAGAATAACTACAGTAATTTTTCCTAGTGCAGTTAGAATATGCCCAATGAGCTCTGTTGGATTATATGTCAGCACTTTCATGCTTGCATTTGTGTGCAGAGCTGTAACCCTAGGAGCTATTCTGGTATTCACCATGTCCATTTCTGTGTTTTCGCAGTGTTTTGATGTGAAGCTGTTTTTAGATCTGCTTGCAAGTCTTTGAATCAGCAGCACAAGAGAATTAACTGTTTTCAGTGATTAAAGGCAGCTATCACTAAACACTTTCAGGACATAATTACAGAGCATTTTCACTCCTCTGCTGCTATTGGTTTAAAGGAGTTTGAGTTTCTGCTGATAGTTATCCTCTAACAGCTGGGGCCACTTTTGACTCAAACACATGGATCTGATCTATGTGGTACCACTGTGGTCCTCAGAGATATCTGGTTAAGATCTTCTTCAATATCAGGCCTAAAGCATGAAAAAAAGGTTACTCAACTGTTATGAAATATACAAGTATCATTGTAGAACTATTTTCTGGTTTTTTTGTCTCTATTTTTGTCATGACTTTGTTGGTAGTATTTCTAATTTTTCCCCCCTCTGAAAAGACCACAGTTTAAAGCCTCTCCCCCAAAGATATATTTCCTTCCAATGGGTTTATAGCTTGACATTTTTTGGCTTTTATTAAACATTTAAATATTTTTATACTGTGTGCATCTTACTAGGAGCCACAGGTATTTCCTGAGAAAAGGAAAGTGCAGAGACAACAAAAGTCTCCCTTTTCACCACAATCTATATGCACCCTCACCCTTCTTTTTTTTTTTTTTCCTTCTCTTTGTTAATCATCATCTACTTCAAAATATGGATTTACAAGATCAATCTGTCATTCTTCAGATGAGGGCATCTTATCACTCAGTAATTGTAAGCCTGGTCCACTACACAAAAAAAAAATCTGATAAAGACATCAGATGTAAAGACAGCTCCTCCCCCGAAAAGCTTACTATAAGACATCACAGTTGGGCACAACACACCCAGAAAAAGAAAGAAAACGGAGGCCTGTATTTGGCAAAAGATCAGGTAAATTTTCACTTGGACAATACTCCCCTGTTAGGAGATCACTGATAAGACCTGTAGGACTACATGAATGATGCTCAGCCAAGCTAATGCTGGGGAAAACAAACAACTAATCCATGGAAGTTGTATTCCTGAATAAGAAGATGTGGTGCTGGGCTGGATATCACAGCAGCTCAGGATTCAGATTTGACCCCTGGACCCCCACAGATCTGGAGAAGGCAGCCTCCCTGACCTTCAGAAAGTGTAGTATTTTGAGGGCTTTTTCTGCAACTGTTCTCTCACTTAATCCTTTTTAAAGCCACTGCCAAGGAGAGAAGAAGTTCCAAAGACGAGAATTTAACAGTTCTCCAAGTTCCCACAGGTGTGGACTTGGCACGTTTGGAGAAGAAGACTGTTTCCTCCTTCTGTGTCCCTCTTCCCTCTTCCTCCCCTACCTTGCCACATAGTCCCTCCATACTCTTGAAAAATTTAGGTTTGAGCTTAGCTGTAACCAAACTCTACATTCCAGTAAGGCTCAGCTAAAAGACCTGATGAGGAAATGCTGCTGCTGAGAAACATCTGGGCTTTGTTTTATGCACCCAAAGAGTTAATTTTTTTTTTTCTGTTTTGTTCCAAGAGTCAGGAAGTCTCTCCAAAGGCCCCCCTACTCCTTAAAAAAAAAAAAAAAAAAAAAAAAAAAAAAAAAAAAAAAAAAAAAAAAAAAAAGAAAAAAAATTCAAGGAAGCTATCAAGCATCTGTCACTGCCATGGCCAGACATGAACATCCATTGAGACCTCTGAATGTCAGAGTTCCACCACATGCAGTATCTTGGGCACAGAGAAACACCGTGCATTTTCAAGTTTAGGATTGGAAGGCTTCTGTTGCCTTTTAAAATATTTTCTCACAATATCCATCACACAATCCCATTTACTCTGAGACAAAGATTCTCATCTTATGCACACATTTCAAAGATACAACTCAACATGAACAAGTAAGTAATACAGTCTGATCCTATAAAGGGATTAGAGTTTGAGTAAAGTCAGCAACCTTTGATTCATTTTGGTTTTTTGTGATTGATAGATGTTAAATGAAATTATATAAATGAACAAACAGGCCCATAAAATTTTTATATCCATATTTTAATTTAAATAGCACAAGGACAAACATTTATCTTCAACTGAGTTTTCCCAGCAGCCTCCAAAATTAAAATGCTTTTCTTTGTTTTTATGTTTTTATGTTTTTATGTTTGTACACTCAGTTTTTTGTTTTTATGTTTCACATAGGTTTTTATGTTTTACACTCAGATTTTTTTAATAATTATTTGGATCATGCATTTTGCATTTCTGTTGATCCTCAGATGTGAATAGCAAAATCATATCTAGCTTCTTGATAAAAGTTTACAGTAAACATAGAAATGACATATCCTAATATTTAGATTCTTCTTCTTCTCTTTCTTATTATTTCTCTTTATTTTTAGTAATTTATTTAGAATAATAAGCTCTGTTGGAGACCTTATACTGTACATGTGTGGGCTGGGACAGCCTTCACTAGTCCAGATTGCTCTAAGTCCTATCCCACCTGGCTTTGAACACTTCCAGGGGTGGGACAGCCACAACCTCTCTGGGCAACCTGTGCCAGGGCCTCACCACACTGTTTCCCCTCTGGTGCCACGCTCTGGTGTTCTGCTTGAAGAGCCCTAAGCTTAAACATAGCCAGACAAGCTTCATCCCAGAAGTTTATGAGGTACAACACAGCAATGTCACGCAAACGTGATCCAGTGACTAAATTAGGATCAAGTTAGCGGAGGCAGAGCAAAGCTGTATGCCTCCTGAGAGTCCTGGGTGTCTGCTGCAGTAGGGTGAAGGCCTGGAAGAGCTGGGAAAGGGTACTACAAGGACGGGGAAAAAACCTTACAAACCCAAACCAGAACAAACCAACACTTCGTCGGGGGGGGGGGGGGG
>VXAX01000511.1:0-13351 GCA_013399835.1 Leptocoma aspasia | reverse complement strand
AAAAAAAAAAAAACCAACTCTGATTTGCCCCCTTATTTTGTCCACATGATGAAATGTGAACATGGAGAAAAATCCTATGCACACAAAGGACACAACTATCAGCGCTTAGTAATGGGATTATGGCGTTCTATTTGCTTCTATTCTATAACAGTAAGGTATCATATAATGTTCAGCTTTCAGGGCAGTTTACAGGTGGTTTACTGAGCACTCACCCTCAGGACATGCAGCCATGGGCTTGGATGCTTCACTATACTACATTGATGTAGCCATCATGGTGCAAACCCTCTGTAGGTACTGTAGTGTTGGTGGGACTGCTGGAGAAACTTCTTGCCTAGGGACAGGAGCAGGTGGGGGGATCAGACATCTCCTCCTTGCCCTTAATTCAGTTTCTCAAGGCATTGTTTCTTCTGCCCCAGGGGTGGAAGTCACTTCCAGGTTTGGGTGGATGGAAGAAGAAAGGGCAAGGACCTGATCCTCAGTTGTATAGAGTGAACAGCAACAGATGGAAAAGTAGGAGGCAAATTAATTTTCCCTTCCCTTTCTGGATATCTCTCTGTATTTAATTATCCTGGGATTTTATAGCTGTCAACTGATGAATGTGCAGCCTACCAATGCGTGCTGACTAATCCACTTTGGGGCTATATTAGATTGGTTGAAAATGACTGGATTAGAATAATATTCTGCTGTAACATTAAACAATAATGGGATAATGAGGAAGTTTACGGAAGAAGTATTATTGGTGTCAATAGAAGAAACTGAATGTCAATTTCTAAGAGGTAGATCTGAGTTTCAATAACATTAGTGCAGCAACAGAGAGAGTTGGGCTTGTTTATATGAGACTGAGAATTACATAAAAGAAAAAGAAAAGACAGAAAAATGAGAAAATAAATAGGATATGTGGTCTTGTGGTTTGGTAGGAAACCAAAGACAGGACATTAAATTATGTGTGGTCAGTAGCATCTTGTAAACCTAGATGCAGGACATAGAGAGTGGTAAAACAATAACAATTGGAAGAAGATAAATGGAAGGTCGTAGAGCTGTGAAAAGAAATACAACGAAGCTCCTTTAGATGAATCCTTGAGGTTTACATAGGTAAAGATATGTCTTGAGATATGAGAATTCTTACTGTGTGTGAAGTCTTTATTTAATGATTCATGCTCAAACAACGCACCACCAAAACCCAGAATGGTGCATAAAGCTGGGTGTGTTTTGACACTGTGTGTCCACTTCCTTGCTCTTACTTGTGAATAAAGGTTTACTCTGAAAGCACTGATTTGGAATTGAGTAAAATGAGAGATTCTCTGTATATGTTAAGGTCTAAGGAAGCTTGTTTATATATATATGTATATACAANTTTTGTTTTTTTTTTTTGTGCTTAGTGCAAAAAACACACAGTGGGTCTTTTGGCAGAAGTGTGAAAATTGTTTCTGCACCAATGCTATTATCATCCTGAATTCTTTCCTTCAAGATATGTCTACATGCCAGTATCACCATTATCTTGTTTGAATTGAGTATGATGCATTTTCTCTAAGTAATGGGGAAAGAAAAGTATTTTTTTCATGCAAACTGTTTGCAAACTTAGAATAGAATAGAATAGAATAGAATAGAATAGAATAGAATAGAATAGAATAGAATAGAATAGAATAGAATAGAATAGAATAGAATAGAATAGAATAGAATAGAATAGAATAGAATAGAATAGAATAGAATAGAATAGAATAGAATAGAATAGAATAGAATAGAATAGAATAGAATAGAATAGAATAGAATAGAATAGAATAGAATAGAATAGAATAGAATAGAATAGAATAGAATAGAATAGAATAGAATAGAATAGAATAGAATAGAATAGAATAGAATAGAATAGAATAGAATAGAATAGAATAGAATAGAATAGAATAGAATAGAATAGAATAGAATAGAATAGAATAGAATAGAATAGAATAGAATAGAATAGAATAGAATAGAATAGAATAGAATAGAATAGAATAGAATAGAATAGAATAGAATAGAATAGAATAGAATAGAATAGAATAGAATAGAATAGAATAG
Organism: Leptocoma aspasia; assembly: GCA_013399835.1. NCBI lineage: Eukaryota > Metazoa > Chordata > Aves > Passeriformes > Nectariniidae > Leptocoma > Leptocoma aspasia. The sequence goes on along the minus strand of VXAX01000511.1, from coordinate 11,299 downwards.
AATAGAATAGAATAGAATAGAATAGAATAGAATAGAATAGAATAGAATAGAATAGAATAGAATAGAATAGAATAGAATAGAATAGAATAGAATAGAATAGAATAGAATAGAATAGAATAGAATAGAATAGAATAGAATAGAATATTTTCAGTTGGAAAGGAGCCACAACAATCATCTGGTCTAACTACCTGACCACTTCAGGGCTGGCCAAAAGTTAAAACATGTTATCATTCTCCCAATGTCTTAAGGTCTGACTTTTATCATTGATCATCTCCCTAGGAAGGGTTTTCCAGTGTCTTTGGAAACTTCAATGCTTTTAGGAATTACAGGTAAATAATTATTTTTAGTATCCTAAGGGAGTAGAAGTAGCCATAGAATTCAAAGTCCTTGTACTTCCAAAAAGCTCCCTGAGCAAACCAAGAGTGATTCAGGGAGTATCAGGAGATCTCATAAAATACATATGGTGTCTTTAACAAGGTAAGCTGGATCTCCTGGCTCGTTTCTCCCCCTGGGAGGAAGTGGTAATTTTCCCCTTATTACATTACACATGGAAGGGAGAGAGGGCAAGGAGACAGAGAGACCCTCACTCCAGGTTCATGCAGCACAGAGCGAGTTTATTTCCCAAAAACCCCTCCTTATAAAGGGCATGGAAAGCTCCGGTATGGATCCCCTCATTGGTGTGAACTTCACGGCCCTTTGGGATCTGGCCAAGGGGATGCTTGCAGCTTCCTCAGAGAGCTGATTGGAAGAAGTCCCTGTCAATCAACCCAGGAGCTTGACAGGGTTACAGCTTACAGCTTGTGACAACTTATCTTTATACTGTAACATCCCCTGTTTCATCATATAGTAATTAAACAGATAACTTACGGAAGACCTCTTAGGTGAGAATATCAACAGCTCAGTTGCAACTGATGCAGTCACTGGCATTCATAGACGCTTTCTGTAGAAGTGCCTTCATTATGAATTGTGCTAAAGTGACCAATACCCTGCCCTTTATGTAGAAAAGTGTTAACAATTTTCTCAGTAATAACATCAAAACATCGATGTTGCTTTTTTTGTAAGCCATGAATGCAAAGGCCTAGGTCACAGGTTTGGTGTTTTCCATTTGGCAAAACTAGGTCACACATCCAAATACTGTGGAATATTTATCTCTTTTGGCTTTATTATCACTTCTTTTGTATCAGCCAAACCTACTACCACCTGTTTAGCTTTCCCCCTCTATTGATATCCTTGCTGTCTTTCCTAGCTCTGATTCTGGGTAGATAGTAAAGCCTGTAGAGTGGGAATTGGCAGGAAAGTCCTCGTCTCCTTGCTGAGGCAGGAGGCACCATGGTGGAAGTGACTCGCAGTTTTTCATTAAGGCCATGATTCAGTGCAGACTAGCATTCAAGCATGTCAAATTCAGCATCCTCAGGCTTCCTGAAGTCATGATAAACCACAGGAACAATGATGAGCTGCAGTAATCTGTGACGAAGAATCAAAAGGCAAAAGGCACCCACTTGCTTGTTGTTTGATTTCTATGGTTGTATTATTTTACTGCATTTTCAGCAATATGACTTGACAGACTAACAATCTAATACACTTAAAATGGCTGAGCTGGAGCTGAAATGCTATGGTCTGTCAGCATCTAAAAGGAAGACCAGAAAAGCCAGTCTGAAGGAGAAGTAGTGTTCTAATTTCAAAAAGGGAGCTCTAGCCATGGAAATTGTAAAAGAAACAGCATCTTCTGGATTCTAGAAATACTACATTTTTCTGTCAGATTAGACTCTTGAACCCAGATTTAGTTTTTATTTTATTTAATTTTTATTTTATTTAATTTTTATTTTCAAAATAAAGTTGTTGATTAACAACAAATTCTTAGAAATACCAAAGAAATGCTGTATTTTCTGTATATTTTTAATACGGTGATTCACTTTATCAAAGTGCTTGATTTTGTTTGGTTCCAGAATCTTTCTTTCCTTTACTCCTATTTCAATTAACTCCTATTTCCTTCCTCTTCTCTTTCCTCTATTTGCTGATTCTCTTCTGCACACCATTTTTCTTTTATATCACCGTTCTTCAATTTCTACCTTCCATTTTCTGTCAATACATAAGCAGAAATAATAGCCACCCTTAAAGCCCTCTAAATATTTATTGTCAGATAAATCAGATACTAAATCTAAATCATATTCTTCTAAAACATATACTTATGCTACATATAGAAAATAGATTGCTCTGTGTTATGACAAGAAAAGTAAGATTTTTTTAACACAGCAAGCTTTACAAGAGCTGACACAGTGCAGTTCTAAAAAAGACAGACAAGTTTTGATTTTCACATTACAAAGGAAAAGTACCCATACAGCAATATGGTAGTCGGAAGGAAACTTCTAGGAAATTGCTTTTCTTTCTTCTTAATTGCCAAAAGTAAGGGGACACCTACAGCTGTCAGCCAAAAGAGGGGTTTTTCTCCCTACGTTTATGCCTCATGATTTTGGAAGGTGCTGTCCATGGGCCATTGCTGTTAGAATCAAGCCAAGTTATGACTTTTCAAAAGAAGAAAAAAATGTAGTGAAAAGATACGATAAAAAGACATCCAAGAGACTGTGTTTAATCAAGGCAATAAATATGTTCTTACTTTATGGCTCATGGAGCCTCAGTAGACAATTCATAACAATCAACTGGAGTTTGAAAGGTTCCAAATACCAAAGGGCAAAAGACTGTATTAGCTCTGACATGCGTATGAACAAGTCTGATTGATTCTGTGAATAAATCTTTTGATCACTTTAGAGGGAATAATTTATTCAGTATAAAATAACTTGTTCAGTGTAAAATTCCCCCGCATCCAGAGACCCCGCGGACAATGTGAAGTAGTGAGGAGCATTCCCAAGAGCAATACTGGGTTGGAACTATGCTCTGGATTTGGAAGAATGTTGGGGACTAATAATTTACATTCAGTAATCAGAAATTCTGTATTCAGTTATGTGGAGGTCACAAAGCTAGGCTCCAATTTGCTAACCCTCATAGGAACTTGTAGCAAAAAGTCATTGTCTGGACCCAAAGAATGAAAGAATTTAATTAATACCGTGGGGTGAAACATGTTCATCCTACAGGAACAGTTTGTACTTCCTCAAAGAGTCTTCAATTCTTCACTTTTCTGAAAGCACAGGTAGGGGTGTGCAGGTACAAGAACAGTGGCATCTATTCTCAGTTCCTCCCTTCTTTTAAAAAGGCAGAAAGATAAATTAATTCTAGAAACCACAGAGAACTGAAGACTTGCTATGGCAAGGCCATGGCTGAAGATGCTAAATAACTGCTCTTGGCTCTCTGCTTGACTTGTTTTGCTCTGAAGAGTGGTAGGTATGGCAGGAGCCAGCACCTGCTAGCCCAGTGTCTTACAGGATTGGTTTGGTGTGCTTCCTTAGGTGACTGTCCACATACTGGCAGCTTTCAGGGAGATACTGGGTGGGGGGAGAGGCAGACACTATGGTGGCCACACGATGATTTCAGATAAACATAGTGTCGTAGAATAGTTTGGATTGGAAGGGACTTTTAAAGGTAACCTAGCCCAACCCTGGAGCAGGAGTGCAGGTCTCATGGCAGAAAGGCTTAATGGGGAATCTCCTGCCCTTTTGGGCCCTTGCTCAGGAAGCCTGTGCTTGGTTTGGAAAGAATTTTTTAATGATTTTTATAATGCATGTGAGGCATGTTAAGGCTGCATCCAAACAATCTGTGGGGAACCTTCAGCTCCAAAGGAGTTGATGAAAGAGTAGAGGCTGTGAACACCACATAAGATTTAAGCTCTGGTCTCTACAGATATCTTGTACTGATTTTAAGCAGACACTGGAGTAAAACAAAGAGTTAAATCTGTAAAGTGAAGTATGCAGTTTAAAACATTTCATAAATTACTTGTAACTGCACAAAATACCTCAGGGTGCACATGAGCACCCCCACATGAAGCTGAATTGCAGCCAAATAAAATATCCTGCATCTTTTGCTGGTAATCCTGATGAAAGAGAGGCTTATTGTAATAGAAAGAAAATGTAGGAAAGATTTGTAGATAAGTGACCATTCTAAGTCAGTGACCTGGGGGAGGATGTGATGCAAACAACACTATAATTTCCAAAGTCTGGCCATTACATATATATGTATATGTGTATGTGTCTGTGTATGTGTATGTATATGTATATGTATATGTATATGTATATGTATATGTATATGTATATGTAAGCTAATCTATCTGATTCTGCTTTGTCATAGAACTGCAGCATGACAACACAGCCAGGTTAGTCAAACCCTGATACACAGAGGCAATGATTAAAACATCCATGTAAAAGAGACAAATGTTCTGGAAAACAGATGAAGGATGAATGAAGAGTAAACTTCATAAATAACTTATCCTTATAAAACTACTCACTAGGTGTCATCTTCACCTGAAAACTTCTTTAATGGGGCATTTGTTTTAGATTTAAGAGACTGGAAACATTTCTAACTCCTAAGAAGTAGCCTAATGAATGGACATTTATTTCCATTGACTTTACTGTAGCTGTAAATAAATTGCAGACTCTCCTAGGTAAGAGCAGTAGATGGTTCTAAATGATAGCTGGTGGAAAAGACACAAAGCTAAACAAACTGATGTTATCATGTTTAGGTTGGCAACATTAATGTCATCAATCCTGTGCTTTCAAAAATAAGGTCTGGACTCTCCCTCCCCCCCTCTTCCATTATTAGACCTACTTTATAAATCAGTGTAATTTAAAATATTGCAATTCTAGATTTTTTTACATCTTGTTTTTCTTAGAAGGCCATAGTTTCTGTGAGCGGGGGGAAAAAAATCACATTTAGGAGTTTTTCTTGGCATCTCACATGCATGAAACAAAATAATCCAGAGGTTCTGGTTTGTCATTTTAAAACATCAAGCGTTAGAAGGCATATGATTAGCTTTTGAAATCTAGAAGTAATGTACTGTCAGATTTATACAAATATGCATCATCAGAGTAATTTTTAAAAACAACCATGTACAAAATTGAGAGATGATATTTTTATTCCAAACAGGAGGGTTCATATTCACACAGATTTATCTCAAAATAGTAAGCAGTATACAATAAAACAAATTAATAATTTCAATATGAATAAAGCCTGTAAAGTCCTGTATTTTTATGAAGAGATGGTTATCAAGTCTGTTAATGAGTTATTCTTAGGAGAAAAATGAATGTTTAAAGGCTCAATTACAAGATAATGAATCTGACCTAAACATAGATCTGCTATTACAGAGTTTCTTACTGGTTACTGAAATAAATTTAGTATTTTCTTGATATGAGAGGGAAAAAAAATATGCTCTTAAATCTGCACTATTTGCCTTTCAGGATATTTCCCTGGCACTTTGACTCTAGACCTGAGATTTCTGGAAAATATAGTTTAGAAATCAGAAAGGAAAAAAAAACAAAACAAAACAAAACCCCAGGGTTTTTTTCTCTCTTATAGATGGTGATTTGCAATTATTGAAATGACAAGGGATTTGGTTTTGCATTTAATGAAGCTACAAGATTTTCTATTTGCAGTTAGTGAAAACGAAAGATTTTTGTGTGGTTACGCGTAGTGGTGCTGTTCTAGCCTGGGGGCAATCTCAGAGGCATTTATTACTTCTGATGACAGAAATGCATTTAAGCATTTATCTGAGAGATTATAAACAATACCTTTGAAAGCAGTAAGATGAATTGCTAAAGGAGATTCACATGATTAAGCTGTATCACCAGTGATGTGTTGTCAAATGAAAAAAATAGGTAAGCTCATCCATGTTGTGGTCAAGCCAGTGGGAAGTGAGTAATTTCCAAACTGCTCAAATTAGAAACAAGTACATTTTCTCTCATTGTGTGGCAGTGAAGCCAGAACATGGATGGATGGAGATGAGGCAGGGTACGTGGAAACCTCATGATACCTTAGAGCTCCAAATGTTGATGACAGAGATTCATCTGCAGCCCATGAAGGCGACCCACACTGGAGGAGGCGGATGCTTGAAAGGAGGCTGTGATCTGGTGGGAAGCCTGTGCTGGAGCAGAGTCCTGGCAGGAACCTGAAGACCTGTGGAGAGAGGAGTCCACTCTGGAGCAGGGACCCTGTGGGGACCCAGGCTGGAATAGGCTGTGCCTGAAGGACTGCACCCTGTGGCAGTGTGACCCACATGTAGCAGTCCACAGAGCTGTTGCTCCTAGAGATTGGATGCTCGATTGGAAGAGAAAACCATTGTCACATTTTATTTGTCAATTAATGCTCTCCCCCGCCAATATTTCTCTTGTTTACTCTTACTAAGACGCCCTGACTTCTCACAATGAAAAGTACATCTCTGGAGGGTTACCTGAGGAAGGAATGCAAAGGACCCTGCAACTCTAGGCTCACAATCTCTCTACATACAATAAGGATAAAACCAATATCTAGTAAGGGGACAGCTGCAGTGGTGAAAAACCTACAGCAGGACATGGTAAACTTTTCTCTTTGGCAATTAAAGGGTAGGAAGGTTTCTGTCATAATTCTGCTAAGAAGCAATCTTCCCTTGATAGAAGCATTGATGGAAGAGTGCCATGCTCCCTATCCACAAGCTCATCCCCAGATTTGGCTCTGTGGCCACTTTGGCCTTACACTGGGATGCTGCCGAGGTGACAAACACTCTGTGAGTCTCACTATATCTGAACCAAGGGGAGTATGTTGCTTACCTCAATGAGATTTCAAGGTTTCTCCCTGTGATGCAAACTGTAATTCTTAGTTGTGTTTGAAATCTACAGTGATGCAATTTCATGGGACAGAACATAAGGCCAAACACACAGAAGAGCTAGAGTTTTAGTCTTCTCAGGCTGAGGATCAATGCTTATTGGTTTGCAACTCAGAAACTCAAAGGCATTTTGCACTAGATGGAGTAAGGTTACAATAGAGAAGATCAGTTAGGAAGAAAAAACTGCTTAACAATGTGCAGCTTCCCTTGTAATATTTACAAAAATTGCAGCACTCAGTACGCAGGCAAAACAAAATTAGTGTATCACATAAAGCTATTCAGTCCCTTAGCTTTTGAAAGATGATTTTAAAGGTTAAGTGCAATCTAAACCCACCATGGTATCTTTTGTAGTCATCTTTCAAAACCATAGATAACTAAAAATGTGTTTGCCCACATAGACATATCTGAGAATATAACAAGAAAATAGGAATGAGCATGTAAATCACAGCAAAAATCACTTCTGAGTCCTGATTTTTCCTTTTGTTGCATCATATGTAGTTGTAGGGCCTAGAGACTTGCTGATTATAGATTAAATTACTAGTCTAAAATTAGTTTATCTTGATTCCAGTAGAAATCTTGCTAAACCCAATATTTAGTGTGCATTCATTTGGTATAAGTCTTCTTTAGTAAGGCTACCTTAGGCAAGTCATGGACCTGGGTTCAATGATGATGTCTCTCTGTATTATCTGAGGAATGGAACAAAAGTTGCTAACGGAACTTCTACAGTCTCAAACCTTAAGTCTCTGAATTGCTACACTGATTTGAAACGTGCAAAGGCTCCTTTCATTAGACATTTGCTTCGTGAGGACCAGGGAGAACGTTTGTTTCTGCAAGATAGGATAAAAGGGCTCGCTTCTGCTCTGGGTGTTCCTCTAAACTCCTGGATGCAAACTCTATCTCCTCTGGTCAAGCTTTCTGAAACTCTTTCGGAAGAAGTCGGGAAGCATCTCACCATGCTTTATGAAGGTGAAAGGAATTTTCACAGCACAGAGATTGAACACAGAGTTACAGAATCTAAAAGGAACCAGGATGTTTGTAGCCTGTGGTAGGATCCTGTACTACTAAATTTCTGTAGATTATTATTTAACCTGATCTTAAATCTTGGCAATATTTGCCATTAAACTAATTTTGTCTAAATGCTGCTCAAGTCCATTTGTCACAATTCCTTACCTTGCTGTCTTTGCAATGTGTTTTTGCATATTTGAAGACTGTTACACTCTCCCTGCTCATTTTGTGTTTCTGTAAAATAACGCAACACTACCTTTTCTCATGGATCACGCATTTCATTGTTGTAGTGGATCATCTTCCTGTTGTTCACCTCTGGGTCACCTCTAGCTGCTCTATGTACTTATTGAAGTTCACTGCCCAGAAGACAATTTCATACATGAGTCTGGAGTTCCTACTGCTGCAGAGTAACAAAAAATGTTAATTCCCATACAACTTGCCTGTTTATTCATAGTATTTCTCTTTTTTTGCAACCGTATGTTATTGCTGACTCACATTCCTTTTTAACTGCCCATCCTTCTTCTGCAGAGAATTTTTCAAAGTAGTACAGTCAATGAAGTAAGAAATCAGTTCATGAAGAACAGAAGAAAGAATCTGAAATTATATTAAGTCCAGTGCAACAAAGCCAGTAAAGCTTTGGTTATCAAGGGAGGAGTTCATTCATGGAAATGAATTCCATTTCATGCTGCTATAAAGACATGTGTACTGTACATCTGCTTGAACAGTGATTCAGCTTGGATGAGACAAGTAAACAGAAATTTTCAAACCAGAATTTACCTGTATGTGTGAAACACCTGAAGCAACTGAGCACAGACAACTGTGTTACTTATTAATCAAATTAGCTGTCTACTATACTAGTGGAGGCTTAACAGGCTTGGGAATTACAGAAAGACTGATAGCTTGAGAAAGTGGAAGATATTCCAGGTAATGAGATGTAAAAGAGAGGAAAGAAAAAGGGAGAGAGAAACAGGGAAGGAACTAAGACGAAGGCCAGTGGTGATCAAAGATGTGACCAGATGCTGTTTTGTAATACCAAGTGAGAGAAGAACTAAGAAAGCAGTGGACACGTCAGTTACTATGTAACACCAGATTGAAACCTTGACTATGGTGCAGGTTTTATTGCCGTTAAGTCATTACCATGCCAGATGCACATGCCAAAAGCATAATCTCTTACTAGTTTGGTACTCGTCTGCTGAATCAAAGCTCAAAGACCAGATGATTGAGAACACATCTCAGCATCAGAATCTCACTGGAGGACATCCCAAACCTGAAAAAAACTCTGGCATCAGAGAGTGGGTTCGGTAGTCTCTCAGAAAGAAGGAATATCTTAGACCTAGGAAGCAGGTGGGTAAATGAAATACTGTGATTTAAGGCAAGACTTCATGTGCGAAGGCATGGTAATACATGTACAAAATATTAAAGACTAGTAGTATGTGCATATTTAATGTGTACATTTGTTAAGAATATGCATAAATTGTGTGTAGGATCCTGATCAAATGCAAGATACCTATCTTTGTGTACTTCTTTTTTTTCATTTTTCTTCTTTTAGTTCTTTCCCCCTCTTTCTTTTTTTTTAGCCCCATATGGTCTGGGTGTTTCCCCTAAGGAATGTTTTTGTGCAATTGTTTCTTTAGTGATAGATGGGGCCTTCATCTACAACTGTGTGGAGCAACAGTGCCAGAGAGTGGCTGTCTGGGATAAATGCAGCTGGATTTGCCTTGTGGTTAAGCCTTTGGGACTTGTAACAAGCACACACAGACAGAATCATAGAATATACTGAACTGGAAGAGAACCACAAGGATCATTGAAGTCCAGCTCCTGGTCCGGTAGTTGATCTGAGCAGTACAGAAAGAAGAGAAAGTCATATAAAGTGGCCTGTCACAGAGTAATTATCTCTGTTGTCTGCATTCCCTAGAAATTTCATGTGATTTACTCTGATTTTGAACACTATTCTTGGAAAAATGCTAGAGAAGATGATGTGAGCTGTGACCAACAGTTCCTTTCCCCTTTGGTCCTGCTTGCTCATACTTCCATTTACAGAGCTGTACAGGCTGCAAGCTGTTCCCATATTGTGGATATTTCTCCTCCTGCTTGGGCAGAGTTCCCTGTTCATGAAATCCTATAAGCCCCAGGTCAGACAAACAGCACCACGTCCCTTGTGGCACATCCTGGAATAAATGGGACCCATGCCTGGGCCAGTGACTCTGATTCCCATCATCTTCATTTTTTAAAGAGATGTACACTTAAGTTACCCTTGAGTACCTGCACCCAATAGTTACCTCCTGTTGACTAAGCTTTCAGATTCACTGCCTGACAAGTGACTTCTGAAGGTCACTTGAATTTTCCTCCCTAGGTGAAGGAAAAGGCTCTCCAGTTGGAGTGGGGGTAAATGCATTTGTGATGGATTGGGAAAGCTGAAGCTCAATAGGGCTTTGAAATATTTTACCACAGGAACCACTTTATCAAAAGGCTGTGGGGAAGTGTGGGAGAGGTGTGGGGGCCAGCAGCAGTGTGTGCAGGTGACCTTTCCTTTGGCAGGTTTTGGAGGTGTGAATGTCGAGCTTTGTCAGCAGAAGGTCAGTGGGTGAGAAAGTGAATTACTGAATTTTTAATTGACTATATCCCCTGCTATGCCAATTGTTTTGTATAAGTAATAAATAAGAATTGTGTACCAATTCTTCAGGAAATTATTTCAACCCACATCTACCAATGCTTTTGTATTCGGGAATATAACTTGCCTCCAGAAAGTCTTTTAGCATTCTAAAGGTGGTATTTGTTTAAAGTAATTCAATGGGTTTTACATATTTTGCACATAATCAGGTGAATCTCTGAATACTAATGTAAAAATTAAGCATTTTAACATTCTACAGAGCTTTTTTTTCCTGAAATCACAGAATTATTAAGCTTCATTAAATCTTCTTATCCTCAGCCTAAGTTTTCAGGAATAGTCAACTGATATTTGAAGGTAAGAAAACATGTCATTTTCTCCTAGTCCAGGATCTTCAAATCAATTAGCTGAAGATAATAGCGGAATAAGGGTCAAACATACAAAAAAATTTTGCCCTCTAAATGATGCTACAATCTAGTCTAGTTTCTGTTGTTGAAACTTCTTCAGTTTGCATGAAGAATACTCACTAGTTCGCAGAAGCAAGTGGGATGTGCTAGCCTGACAGTCGCTGAGGAGACAGAGACAATGTAAGTTGTATTCCCACTTCCATGGGATTTGTGAGGAAACAGGCACGAGGGACCTGTAGAGGAGACGCGGAGCCCTTCGCTGCTCCTAATCTCCCTGGCCAGTGAATGCCCAGTTCCTGCACATGACCTCACACGCGGGGGAGGCAGCCTGCCCCTCCACGCCGGTTCCGGACCCACGCCCGGGTTTGTGCTGGGGTGCGGGGGCAAAGGGAGGTAGCGCAGGGGCAGCTCCCAGGTGCGGCACTCCTACAGCCAGCGGCCGTGGAGGGGGCTGGTCTGCACGTCCCGGCAGCGCCGGGGCTCCTGGGCTCATCCCAGCCCGACAGGACGGGGCTGTCCCGCACCCTCCGCTCCCCG
>VXAX01000508.1:82107-154144 GCA_013399835.1 Leptocoma aspasia | reverse complement strand
TTTATTTTCATCCCATTGACACTTAGATCTTCACTGGCTTTACCAGGTAGTTCTGGCTTATACCAGAACAAGAGAAGAACCAAATTAAATACACCTCTAACTGTAGGTAATATTTGCATGTGTGTGTGCACATGTTGTATGTGTATGTAAGTATGATTACAGAGTCTCCAGATAGTTTTTGTTCACTATTAATGGCAATCTTTATATGTGGGCAGATATATATTTCCAGAGCTTTTTAACATAATGAGACACTTGTGGTGTGATTCTTTATCTACGTGTAGAGCCACAAATATGATTCTGGAAAACCTCATTGCCATACATTTCCTTTTCCAGGCATTCCCTTCCCCTCTGTCCACATTTGTGTACTACTGTTTCCTTTGCCTAGATACACACAAAATGGTTCTGCAGTCTTCTCTTTGCCATAGCACAGAAAAATTCCCAAGGCTGTCCTGAAGTTCACTTGCTGAGGTTATGCAAGACATTGAGTGCCCTGACATCAACACCTTGAGTATTAGGTGCTGCTGGAATTAAACATTTAAGGTTTAAAGATTTCTAATGAAATTTCTCATCCATTACCATTCCTTCAATTTGTGTAAAACTCTCATTAGGTCTTTTTATTCCTGAAATAGGTTATTGGTTCTTTTACGGGAATCTTTTACCATTTTTAAAAATATTGCTCTGATTATAAATTTGATGCAGTTTTGTAGCGTTGAAAATTTCCCATTGTCTGATTTTACACCATTGGGTGTCAGTATGACTCACAAATATAATTCTTTTAAATTTTAAATAAGTATGGCTACATTTTTAAAGTTAGACTTGCTGCCCAAACAAATTTTAAGACTTCCCCTATCCTGTGAGAATGGTGACTTCTCCCAGAACTGACAGTTCTCAGGCCTTCTGAAAATATCACTCATTTCTTTTGGCACTTAAATAGGGAGGTGAGTGTTGGAGGGTAGCCCTTAAACTAAAAGGCTGCTGCCCTGAAGTCAGGCTTCCTCTAACTTTGTATTTTACCAGTAGCCTTGACTCCATCTCACTACACCAAGGACATAAAGAAAGGACTTTCCAGGTAAGGAATTTTGTGTTCATATGTAAGTGCATTGCTGAAAACTGGGACAAGAACATCCTGTGGTCCTCTAACAGTTTTAGAGGAGGCTGTAGATCAGGACAACCTGAAGATCCTGGAGAGTAATTCAACTTATTCTTAGCTTAGGTAGACTTTTAAAGGCTGGACCTTTGATTTGCTCTCCAGGCTTCATTGGCTGTATTGATTAAATCTCTGTTAAGTACACAGGAAATGTATATGTTTATCTTTCTTTTAGACACCTACATTCAGGGAAATTAAATCTGGATCTAAATTCCATTCCACCAAACTATTCTTACTAATCTTGTATCAATATAAGTATTGAATATTATGATAAGGAAATCTGCTTTTAAATCACTGCTACAATCAGGACGGGCTTGGCTTTTACAATGTGAAGACACAAATGACTTCTATCCCTGTATGAGCCTCAAAACAAATGCATAATCCTCTCCAGAAAAGAGAAGCCAGCTTGTCCTCAGCTGTCTTATTGCTTATTTTTCAGAAGGCACTCAAATTAGACACAAGGCGATGAACTTTAAAAAGTTGGTTTCTTTTGAAATAAACTTCAGACACACCATAGCTCCAGATGTTTAATTCCCATGCATGCTGATTGGCAGAGTGAAAGCAAAAGCATTTTTTAAAGAACTTATTTTTTACTTAATACAAAAGGACACCTGTGCCCTCCTATCTCCTAAAAATAGCCACCTTTTAACTCCCTTTCTGCTCATCTTCACTTCCACGTTGAAATGTGCCATTGTTCTGTTTTTCCACGTGTTTATCCTGACCACCATCCATCTCTGCATGAGAGCAAAGAACAGAAGCTCAGAAATCTCTGGAGTAGCAGAGCTGCCAGAGGAACTAAAAGCAGATTTTAAAGACTGGCTTGCCCGGGGAGTCTATATGTCACATAAGACTTCCAGTAGGTCTGCTGAAATGCACCTTTGTGGGAGGAAAGGAGCTGCTTGGGGATCAATCAGGATCCCAGTGAAAGCTCTTTCTGTTCAGACCAGCTGCTTGGTTAGTCCTCAGTAAACACTGATGGGATTCTTTCAAGTTTTATGCACATTTACCTAAGGCATTGGATGGACACTTCTTTAAACAGAAAAATGAATAACAAAATCACAAATGATTAAGAAACAAATAAAGTAGTGATTTTTTTGTGGGACCTCATCCCACCTGCACTTGGACGTGCAGATGTGTTTTTTAGTTCACCAGCAGCTGGCAAAGGAAGTCATCAAAACCCTGTAAAGGTGGATGATAGAAACAGAATAAATAAAGCTCCCTTCCCATTGTGGGCTGGAAATGCCAGCAGCTCCTGCGCAAAACATTTTTATAGTTCAGGCCTGGGACAGCCATTTTGACTAACTGTCTGTTGTTCTTTTAAAAAATTCCAGGGTAAGTCAATATTGTCTTTATAGAGGTTGGTTTCTCAGTACAGAAAAGTGAGAAACAACCTCCTTACTTTCATTTTTTTCTGGTTTTGGGTTTTTTGTTTGTTTGGAGGTTTTTTGTGTTGTCTTTTTTTTTTTTTTTTTTTTTTTTTTTTTTGGTTTGGGATGGGGTCGGTTTCTTTGGTTCAGTTCAGTTCGGTTTTGGTTTTTTGTTTTTTAGTTGCAGCATCTCCAGGCAGGAAGTGTAGTAAACACTGGATTTTAATTTTAACGAATTCTACAACCTATGGTTAAAGAGCAAATTTTTGTCATTGTTACGGAAAGGGAAAGGACAAATTTTTTTTATTAAATACTATATCTTAAATTTAATTTCAAGAACCAACTTATTTAACTGGATTTTTTTCTGTCTTTGTCAGAGGACAAATAATTTAAATGAAAACATTTGTATTTTATTTCTAGTTTTAGTTATTCAACTTCAGTACCAGACACAGGCTGACATTTACAGGAATCTATGTCTTTACTTCCACTGTGTTTTATCTGAAGCTTATCAGTAAAGGGGTTCTTTATTTTAAATTAAAAAAAAAAAAAAAGCAGCCCACCAACCAAACACCCAAAAACTCCACAAGAAAAGACCTTTCAAAAAACACCAGCAAACCAGCATGAAGCTAAATCAAAGAGGATATATTTCCATGTGGTTTTGACAGCCCTTGTCATAAGAAGCTCTATGGGAATGTAGTCTCTGATTCACTAGATGCTTCTATGTGTCTTCTTTGAAAAGGGGTGGTGGGATGGGAAATTCTCTGCAGCTATTCTGTCCCTTTGATGAAACTGCTGATCTGTGGCATCTTAGCTAAAAGCTTATTGCTGTTTCTAGTGCTGCATGTCTTACTCCAGAGAAAGAAGCAGCTGTGAACTCCACTGCTACATACCTGCTGTGTGACTGCAGCTATCTATGATCATAGTATTTGCTTTTGTCCAACTTCAACTTTTTAAGGACTTTGTCTGTTTAAGGCAATTTTACAAAAGAAGGCGCTCATAAACACTGTCTGGGATTTTTTTTTCCCTTTCTTTCTATCTTTCTTATTTTCTGCCCCATGACATGAAAAAAAAAACATTCTTCCTTTGGTATGATGTACATACAGCATGTTCCCAAAGATGACACAGAAAACAAAAGGAAGCCAGAATCCCCTTTGAGATATGACTGATTTTTATACCATTCCTGGAAATTCAAATCAGTTATTAGGTCAGTATATCAAATCAGCTCTAAATGGTTTTGTGATAATTTGTATTTGCAGAGCAGTTATGGCCCTATCAGTAAATCTGGACTTTTCTCCTATTCTACTGAGTTTGCTTTTGGCTCAGCAAGACAGATGTGTATTTGTTTTGCAAAAAAGCATAGCTTCTGGCTCTAACAAACAAATCAAACATTTTCTGTTCCTCTGGACTTGTTTTGGTGTTTTTTGTTTTGAAACAATCAAGAACTTAAGTACGGGAAGGTGTTGTTGCTGGAGGATGTTGTGTTTCTCCTTCTTTCCTGCCCATGCCAAATACACCCCTTGTGCTAATATCAAGGGAAACAAGACCAAAGAGAATAAGAAAGAGAAAATGAAGGGAATCGTAGAACTAGACAGCTCTATGATTGCAGATACTCTACAAGAGTCACTCCCAGCTCAGATCATTAGCACAAAGAAGAAAGGAAGGTGAAAAGTTGTTCATTTGTTTTAAACTGGAATGGGGAAAGCTGATCTGTTAATCTCAGAGTATACTGAAATTTTCCCTGACTTCAAAAAAATATGCTCCTATGATGAATTGGTAGGAACAGAAAAAAGAATTAAAGACAAAATTCTCTGAAACCACATCAGGGATTTATAGCTGGAGTAAGCACTAGTTGCTGTTAACTGGGGAAAAACAGTCATTCAGCTGGTGACAGATGGTTTGTGGAAACAATTTGGTCTTTAAGGAAGAGAGCTCCTCAGGCTCTAGTGAAAGCAGAGACTTAGCCATTGATGGAAGTAAGAGGTGCTAATAAGGACAAAGAGTGACTCAGGTCAGTTAGACTTTGGTGGTCAACTGTATATTCATTTTGACAGTTTTCTGTCATGAACGACAACAAATCACGTAGTCAGAGCTCAAGATGCCAGCAATACCGCAGGAAGGTGAAACAACTTTGTGAGTCACAGGTTTACTGGGATGGCTAATTCATCTGAGATTTGCTGCCCTGTGGGCTTTTAGCTCTGAATCATGGCCTACGTGTGATGCAGACTTCATGAAATGGTGACAGCCATATGCCTGAGCAGCTAGTCCAGGTCAGACTGTGGATGTATTTGACTGAGACAGTAATATGAAAAACAAAAACCAGTGTAGTCAACCTATTTAAAATAAACGTTGGCCTAAATATTCTTGGAGTATGACACAATTTAGGGGAGCAGCATCAAGCTTATTTGGAAAATGTGTAACACAAGGGTCAATTAGAGAAAAATAATCCTATACAGATTATGCTGAGTAACCTGAGTTATAATTCACCATATTTTTAGTGAAATACCTACAACAGAATAGAAAATCATCTCTTTTAAGGAAGATATTAATATGAGATAGCACCATTTGAGTGGCTATCATATCTGTCATATCTATATCAATATAATATTAAGTTCAGCAGAGTACAATAAACATGTTTCCCATTCCTGCCACATCTAAGTCCTTTGAAAAATATCTTGTGTCAATTTTTCCATTGCTCAGAATTAAGGCATGGATGTTTTTTGGAATAACAATGGCTAAAGTCATAAACTTTTTAAACTTTTGCTTATTGTTGTCTCCTGAGTGTAAAACTGCATAAAATGTGCATTTGCTCAGGATTACAT
This sequence comes from Leptocoma aspasia, assembly GCA_013399835.1. NCBI lineage: Eukaryota > Metazoa > Chordata > Aves > Passeriformes > Nectariniidae > Leptocoma > Leptocoma aspasia. The sequence goes on along the minus strand of VXAX01000508.1, from coordinate 148,811 downwards.
ACCACTCCATGGAGCCAGTGCAATTCAGAGACTGCAGCATGTCCTAACTATTTCTTCATTTTGCACAGGTGAGACAAAACATGCTGTGGAGGTTGAAGTTCCATAACCTTCTTATTGCATTTATTCATCTGGAAACTTAACTGAACTAAATAACTAGGATGCAACCACACAGGGCCTTAACATTTAACACTGAATACATTGAACCGAGTCCACACCAGCTGGCAACCAGCAAAGAGAGCAAAACAGCAGCTAAGCAGAAATCAAAATTATTCCCATTTAATTATGAAAGAGCAGGAAGTCTGCATTTTTCAAACTGGATGGACAAATTTTCCTGCATTCCTTATATGATAATTCTATACATTGTTTTACCTACCATTCTCCTGATGAGTTGGGTAGCTTAGATTACACACCTGAAGTGCATACTAAAAGGAGTTACATTAAAATAAATGAGCCTATTCATTTTCAGAGAGGTTTGAGAGAGAAAGGTTTAAACATTCACAGCAGGTGGCACTACCTATTTCATTTTAAAATATTGTCAGGGAAAAGAAGAATCTAATGTCAGGAATGGGTTATTAGGAATATTACATCCAGTAGCAACTTTGGACCTTCAAAGACACCAGAAAGACCCCAGTATCTACATTTCATTTACATTCAGACCTGGCTGGTAACCTATTCTCTTTTGTTCCCTGTGTCAGCCTTCCATACATCCCCCCCCTGATGTCAAATATCTTTTCTAGGGTAAATGTCAGAGGAAGAAGGGAGATTTTTTTTTGCATGGAGAGTTTTATTGCCTACTTCTCTCTAAATCTGAAATGTCAGCTGTTTTGCTTTCTGGTTAAAATGAAAGAAAAAACATTTTCCACGTGCCAATTAAACACATATTGCAAAGAATCATGGGGTTGAAATTACACAATAAAGGGTTGGGATCTCTGTGTTTATGGGAACATTCATGGATGTATTTTGCTCTCACAGAGGAAACACAGTAACTTCTGAGAATTGTTTTAATGTTTGAAGGCTCCTTGCATGGAATACAGACAGGATGCACTGTTACCCTGTAGCAGAACACTATCACTGTAAGAAACAGACCATAAGATTTTCAGTGAGTTTGCAAAAGCCTCCGGACTGAGGCTCCTCAGGCCTGCTTTGAGTGAACTGATCTTGATCTGCCTGCAACGTTTGTTCCCTTAGTTTAGCTGTAACATATTCTAATGCAACACTGTAGTGTAAAAAAATGCAGGCCTGGTACTACAGCAGAGTCCCTGAAATGTGGGAATGCAGAATGCAGAGTAGAGGACCACAGGAGTGGGATGATAAGGCACTGAGTGGAGGCTGGCACTGGAGATCCCACAGGAATAAATTCACTCAGTCAGTTACAGAAAGGCAGACCTGAAGCCATGTAAAACTGAGTTTAGAGATAACAAAGATAGTAAATCCAACTGTGGAGCAATAAAGGAAGAGGAAAGATGTTAAAGCATATTCCCAAACATAGAAAAATTACCCCAAGTGGACCCTAAAATGAGGAGGAAGACACAATTAGCATGAAGATCACATTTTTCCTGGAAAAGGAGTCCANAGCACCACCAGGAAAAGGGCTAGAAAATAGGAAGAACACATACAGAAATTGCAACAATATTTTTATTATTTCCTTTTCCATAAAAATTAGACTCTGATTAATAATGATTATTTTGTTAAGATTTCAGTTACTTTATCAAGAAATTATTATTTTTATATGTGCACATTTGCTCAAAGTAAGATTTTGTAGATGTAGATGCATGGCATCGCTTTTACATGTTCATCAAGAGCATGCAAAAGTGGCCATGTGTAGATTTAGTATTTACAAAAAATATCTGTCAGTTTCCTGCCTGTGAAGAGAAAAATCAGCCATCTTCCAAAAAGATAGTGCAGCTAAAGCAACAATACTGGTTTTTTTTCCACTGTGATTCAATTCCAGCTGACAAGGATCATCTCAAAAGTGAGAGGTTATTTCAGTTTCCATAACCCATTCATCACTTGGCCTGCCAGCATCAACGCCAAGAAGCATGCCAATTAGTGTGATATACTTCTATTAATTTCAGCATTAACTGCAAAAAATACTAGTCTGGATATTCTGGAAGTACTGTGACTTCAGCACATAATAAAACTGAGCATTGAATTAAACTAAATGGATCTTAATGATGCATATGAAAAAGTGTATAACTTTGGATATAAACATCTGGCTGATGACCGGTGAGGGACTGGCCAGTGTTCATTTGTAACACTGCTCACTATCAGATGAGGTCTAAACAACCCATTTCATCATGAACCAATGCCACTGACAGACATTCTTCTGCAGCTTTGTTCAGAGCAGTTTGTCCTTCTGGATGGAATTTGAACTCTGCAGCCAGCATCACTATGGTGCTGCTGGTGACCTCAATGGATAACGTGGTGTTATCCACAAACTGTTATTCAGGTGAAAATTTACATGTTTAAAATTTACCCATTACTTCTCAGAGGGAATCTTAAATAATCTTTTCATTTGATGCAGTTTTCCTAATTTCATTGTAAATAATACAACAGGTTTTTTTGCTTTGAGGAGATGATTCCAATTTTAGCTAGACGTGAAAACATGCATGGAACAAGGACAGAAACTAATCCTGGAAAATACTTATTAATGCTTAGCTCATGGTATTTTTTAAATCACAGTTGCTCATATTTGATGGGAGGTTTTTTCTTCTTTTTTCTTTTTCTTATTTTCTTCTTTTTTTTTTAAATTAATTTGATCTCATCTCATAAGCCCTATTTGATGTTACCTTTAGTTATTCTCAAATTATTTTTTCCACATGAAAAAGCTTATTCCCACTGAAGACATTTGCAGTCCCACTGTTTTTAATGTAAGCAGGTTTTGACCCATTGAATACACAAGGCTTTAAGCAGTCCATTTTAAAAGACATTTTTTTCTTATGCTATGAACCCCTGAGGTACTATGCCAAGGTTAGGAAGCTGTGCATAGTTATTTTTGTGCTTTATAAAATCTTAATCATTTTTGGTGCATAAATCATTTTTAGCTTTACCTAATTTTGGAGCATAAAGGGCATGTCAAACTTTACTAAACTGAAGCCCTAGGAAACAGTCTATAACAATGATGGATTTTTATAATGATATAACCCTTAATGAATTATTGTAGTTCCTTAACAAGGTTTTAATAAGAAATTTCTTTTGCCAGCATGGTTATTAGTTCTCTCATCTGAATAGCCCTGGGCCTGTCTGCCATAGAATTGTACAACATAATTTTTTTTCTGTGTCAATCATACAACACTGCAAATCTCCAAGCCTGAATAAAAGAACATACTTTTCCTTTCTTTGTTTTTTTTTCTTTTTTTACAGTAAAGGTCAGGGGTTTTGAATATGTACCTTGAAATGAAGATGTGCTGACTACAATACAACTGTTACCGTTACTCGTGTTTAATGGAAGAATACTCACTGCTACTCAGACACTTTCCTGTATGCTAAAATGTCCAGGAGAAATTGCAGTACAATGTCTTTTTAAACAGAGTGGGTGCTTCTCTGTGTCCCTATTTGCATTTTTATGTAAAAGTTGTGCTCTTTTCTTCTTCTTTAAGGTATTTTTATATGTCTAATTGATATTTTGAATACCTTGATAAACATTAGTCTGTTTTATTTTAGTGATGATTCTTGTCACCATGTGTTCATGTGTGTGTACACATATTTGCAGATGGTCACTTGAGACAATATAACTAAACTTTTAAACTTTAGCTTTAAAATACTAAAAGAACATTAAACCTGCAGATCTGAGCAGTGAAATATTAAGAAATGTCTGTCCTATCTTTGTTCAGTCCACTCGTGTATATGTTATGCTACAGTTATTAATTACTTGTTTAATTATTCAAGAGATACTAAACTAAAGCTGACTGCAAAGAGCTTCAGAAAAAAACTTATGAGACTCACTGAGTGTGTGATATAATGTAGTATGGAATTTCATGTCAACAAGTATAAAGCAATCAGCATGGTTAAAACAGCAGTAAATGCTCAAACATGGCAATGGACTCTAAATTCATTACTCCAGTCCAAGAAAAGGATTTTGTAGTCATTGGATATTTCTCACAAAACATCAGATCAATACTCTGCAGTGGTTGCAAAGCCAAGCAGAATGTTAGCAATTATTAAGGAGGGATTTTAGAAGAAAATATTAAATACTATATAACCGTAGAGATCCATAGAAATTCACTTTATGATGATAGTTGCACCTGGAATACAACATAAACTTCTAATCCCTCATTTCAAAAGGATATATGAGAACTAAGAAAGGTACAGAGAAGGCTGACAACAATGATCAGAGGTAGAGAATAGCTTATGTCCAAGGGCAATTTAAATGCACTTGGAGTCTTAGGAGGGAAAATAAAAGAAAAAAAGAAGGAAGCAAAATAACATAAAAGAATAACAGAGGAAGACCTCAATAAAAATATATAAAGTGAAGAGCATAATGGAAAGGGGAAATATATCCCATGCCAGCAATGAGAATTACCTGCAGATGATTAAATTATTAGGTGACAAGTCTACAAGTGACAAGAAAGAAAAAAATCACACGTCATATCATTTCATTGTGGAACTGATTGCCACAAAATATCGTGGAGGCCACGTGCATAAATGGCTTTTAAAAAGTGATTATACAAATTAATGAAAGAAAAGCATCAAGAGCTATTAAACATGATGAAGTGATTCTCCAGCTCAGGAAATCTTTAAAGGATATATTTCCAGAAGCTGAAAGGACATAACAAAGAGAGAGTTTATTCCACTTTAGAACTGTGGATTTGTTTTGTCTTGCTTTGTTTTAGTTACTTGTGTTTAAATTATTTTCTTTAACCTCCCTTACTGACTACTTCAGAGACCGGATGCTGAGTTAGATAGACCTTGGTCATAAACATTAGAGACACCTTTATCTTTTCATATTCTTTTAACAGATTAAAATCTTCAGAGAAAGTCTTGTAATTGCTTCTGTGTCTTGAAAGTGGAATCATGAAGTAATGCCAGGCAGTGTTGACACAAGGAACAAAAATATGTTTGTACAAGGTATTCCACAGTGTATCTAGTTAAAGTCTGAAAAGGCATATTCTGATCATATGAGTGGCTATGTTTTATTTTTCAAAAATATGTAGTCTAACCAAATTTGAGAGGATTTTGATTAAATGGCAAAAGGAAAATCAATAGCAATTTCTACCCTATATTAGAAGTACTGGCCCTAACCCTCAGTTGAGTCTAAGCTTATCTCTTGTCGACATTTTCTGTGTTGAAGCCTGAATATGAGAGTAAGCTTATGTGCTTCAGGCTGAGCCAAAAGGATAACCCCCAAGATAGGATTTTGGACATATTGTTATAAAGACATGTTCACTTTCTTACATGAAGCAAAATCTTGAACACAAACATAACATTTTTTGGGTTTGTTTTCCAAATATTAGATTTTACTGGGTTAGGCATCCCTTGTGATCCAGACTATTTTTTAGTATTTGTTTGTCCAGAAAGAAGATTGATTAAAAGCTTACAATGCTGTTTTTCTTCTTACGTTCTGGTGTGTTGAAATGTAGGGCTGCTGCTGGTGTGGCCATATTATATAACCACAATTTCTACTTTTATTCGGCAAAAAGCATCTCAGTGATAACATACAGTTTTCACTGCATGTGTTGCACAGATAAACTCACCTGAGATGTAGGATACTGTGATCCTGAGTAATTCTGAATATTTCAAAAAGGAAGTAGGTTCTCTCCTAGCACAAGGACTTTCCTTGGGATATGAATTAAAGTTTGAATAAAGAGGATGGACATGAATGTTTTACTTGTACCACCCAGCAGCTCTCTAACTCTCCTTCTCCCACAGGATGGGGGGAAAACATGCAATGAAAAATCTCATAGATTAAGGATGGGGAGATCATTCGCCAGTTATGATCACAGGCGAAACAGACTTAACGTGGGGAAAAGGAATTTAACGTATTGACAATTAAAATAGATCTAGCTGAAAAATGAAAACTAAACCACCACTGCCCCTTCACTTTTTCCCAGGCTCTGCTTTGCTCCTCTCACGTAACCTTGCTTCTCAGGTGACACAGAAGGATGAGGAATGCAAGGTTGGGGGTCAACCCATAACAGCTCTTTGCTGCCATTTCTTTCTCCTTCACACTTTTCCGCTGTTCCAGTGTGTTCTTCTGCATGGGCTTCAGCTTCCTTCAAAGCATGTTTACCTGTTTCAGCATAAGGTTCTCCATGGGCTGCATAGAAATATGTACTTTACCTTAGTCCTCTTCACAGGCTGAGGAGAATCTCTGCTAGAGCTGCTGGAGCAACTCCTCCCCCTCTTACTTCTCTCAGCTTGGTGTCCACAGGACTCTCTCACGCTTTTGTCCTCTCTCCACACTGTCATGCAGTGTTTTGCCCTTTCTTAGAAGTGTTTTCCCAGAGGTGACAGCATCTCTGCTGAGGGGCTCTGCTGGGTCCTGTGGTGGGTCTGCTGGAGATGGCTGGAACCAGCTGGGCAGATGGGGAACCAGCCCCAGTCTCTCCTTAGAGATGCCACCTCTGAAGCCTTTGCCTGCTGATGCCTGAGCACCTGCAGCTGATAGTTTTATGGTGTTACAGGTGCCACTGGCAAATAAAACATGCCTATCAGCTTCTGTACTGCTTAGCTGAAATGGAGTGGAACACTGCTTTCACTCTTTTATATAGACATGATCCATGAAACCTAGGGCCAAATTACATTTGAGGACTGTCTTTGTAGATATCATTTTTGTACTGAGTCCAGCTGTTATGGAGTTGATTTGCTAATTAGTAGGCTTTATAGTGCTGTGGTTTGGATTTGTGACCAAAACAGTGTTGAAACTCACCAGTATTTTAGCTCTGCAGCTTAAAGTTTTTCTGTTTCTTACTCTGCTGCCCCAAAGAGTGGTCTTGTGCTTAGCAAGAGGTTTGGAGGAGATACAGCACAGCCAGGACAGCCAATGACAACTGACTCAAGGGATATCCCATACCATAAACATTGGCCTCAGCAACAAAACTGACAGGATTTTTTCCAAGGTAATTGTTGTTCATTGCTCTGTTGGTAGGTGGTAATGAGTGACTGCCTTTGAGTCAACTACTTCTTTTCTGTTTTTTCTTTACTTATAAAAAGTCTCATTTTCTCAACAAGCAAGTGTTTTGGTTTGGTTTGGTTTTGTCTCTTATCTTCCCTTCCAAGTCTCTCCTGCATCCTGGTGGGGAGAGTCAGTGGCTGAGTCAGGGCTTAGCTGCCAGGCAGGTTCAGCCCAGAGGCAGAAAATTGGTCAGATTTTTGTGGAGACAAAACTCTGGTATTGGCGGAGAGGGCTCTCTCTGTACTAGATGCTTTGTGCTTCATTTTCACTGAATGGAAAGAAGCAGAGAATGGTGGGACATTTCATACGATTCATTAGATAAATGCAGGTAAGACTGATCCAGCTGGTATCTTATTCATGAATTTGTTTTGATTCCAGGTCCTGATTTGGGTGAAAATAGGAGACCAGCCAATTTACTGCTTAGGTAGTTATACACACAAGATAAAGCAAAAATATAAGGATGTTAAAAATATTTTTGTCTTTAAAAAAGTTTGTTCAGTTCTTGCAGTAAACAGGTGTCTGTGTTGGCTCTTTTATGGTTCAGCAATCCTAGCAGGATGAATTTGTATTTTTATAATCAATTATATATAACAACTAGGACGGAGCAAATAGATAATACTTTACTTCAATAACCTGCTCTTGCAAGGCATTCTATCAGAAAAGTGATTTAAATTTTTCAATACTAATGTCTGTTCAACTATAAACTTCTCAAAGGGAAAACTTTCAGGGATAAATGCAAATTATTAACAGAGTACTATAAGAAATTACTGATGAAGACACACAAGGATCAAGTATATGTCACTGACAGGAGACTTCACTTTATAGTTTAAGCCTTTTTTGTGTCTTATTTGGGTAAAATTTATGTGAGAAATTTGCATAAGTCAGGAGAGATCCTTATTATATGATTCACCATAGCTCATTAGGTATTGTTTCCATATATAAATGAACTCTGCTGATGTAAAACACAAATGATTGTGCTTGATTGACCCTGAAGTTATACATTCTTGACAAAAAAGGATGAAGCATCTTGAAAGCCATATGCCAACAGATGAAAAGGAGATGAATTCCATTATAAATATGGTGATTATTACTGGTCAGCATTGTGAGCAGCATATTTTTAAAGCTTGAAAGCTAAGAAGGTGAGGAGGCAAAATTAAAAGGCAAAAATATTGATCTCATCCTGCAGCTTTGTGTTTCAGCACATCATTCACTTTCAGCTCTTTGTCTCAGTGGCAACCGGCTTGAACAGCTTGAACTTTTTTCTCTATGTTATGGCTACTACTTTATGTTCATAGTTTTTGCAAAGAATGATGGGGTAGAGACCCAACATTCTTTAAGACAGAACAGAACCATGGCATTATTTTAAAATGCATTCATGTAGCACCTTGATTAAGTAAGTAAAATTTGGTTGTACACAGGTTTATTTTAAAACATGGTTGAGTATTTTCCTATACCAATATTTCTTCTGGGCTTTTTTCAGTAACACATTTATAAAAATGTGTATAATTGTATGTATTTATATAAATAACTATGTAAAATGGAAAATATAAATTCATATATAAATATAATGAATAATGAGGATTATAATCAATGAAAGCTGAGCAAGAAAGATGATTAATCACTTATGATCTTTATCCAATGCATTATTAAGCATATTAGGCAAGCTACGATACTCTAGTTTGGTTTAACTACTTGGAAGAGAAGCAGGCTGTGACTTTATTTTCTGACTGCAATGTACTGACAAAGATTTGAGATCTGACCTGGACCTCTTGTATTTTGTCAGTACCATCTATCCCAGTTGAGTTAAAGAGGTGTTTCCCACTGGCTGGGTCAGTAGGAGCTGTCATAAGTATTTCTCAGTCAGCAGGAGTCATTCTTGAGCCAGTGGGAGCTGTCACAAACCATTTTGACATAACATGTATCATGCTGGAAGTGAGATTGACCTCTCCAACCCCTCTTCCTATTATATGCAGGTAATCAGGTCACTCCACCCATCTGGTAGCTCAAACTGAGCTCAGCTCCACCATTCAACCCCTGATACTACTGGTCTGACTATCCTTTCAGCTGCAACAGCCATGTACTTGTAAAACTTCATCCAAATCACATCCAAATCAATGGGATTATTCTACTGTGACATTATTGTAAGCTGTAAAACACTGTCCTTTATCTCATACCATTTTACCCTGAAAACCCTCAAAGAGTGAGTTTGGATAGCATTTGAAAAGACTGCAGGGTAAGTCTGTTTAAAGATGCTCTGTTATGCATAGCAAAGCATCTGACACACTGTCTAGCCCTGAAAGTGCCCTGAGTTTGGCAAGTAGGGTCTTTCAGTGGGGGTTTCTGTGCAAAAATCCCTTACACTTCAGGAGGGCCAAGTGCCACAGAAAAGACTACCCAATGGATATTCTATTTGCTTCAGTGGGTGATGGTAGTACTGGAGAAGTTTATATATTTTACCTCTGAATAACTTTTCAACCATGAGATTTTTTTTGCAAAGTGACTAAGCAAGTTCTTAGTTCTCTTTCAAGAAAGCATAGTGGTTGCTACTTTTAAAGTAACTTTTTAAAGTTACTTTTCTTTATCCAGTAGTTGCTGGCTACTTTACAGCTGAATGTGAACATTCACACAGAATATGAGTCACCGTTGCCCTAAATTTTGTTTTTGGCTCAGGGGAATGAAAGGCCACAAAGTCTATCTTGCAGAAAAACCTTAAAGTACTACCTCGGAGCGACATGAGTATGAATGAAGAGAAACTCTTCACTTATACCCTAAAAGCCTTTTCCCTGTGCCATACACGTTTAAAGATTAATTAGATACCCACGAACAGTCTGCACTAGTGGGAGTACCTGAGCAGGGTTCAGGACTTTGAACCCTGTGTTAGATTGTGATACTTATATATGTCTCATCTCACAATAGACGGGCTGTGCAAGAGAGAGGTCTGTACCTTTTATCTACTACTAGGGGGCTTGGGCATCTTCATGTGTAACATCTATACATCCCCCAGCAGAGATTTGAAGATCAGTCTCTGGGATGCCTGCAGTAGGTCAGTCCCCATTTCTATTGCTGGAGTAGCTCCACTTCATGTGAGTGATTACGGAGTAAATGGTCCCTGAGACAGCACAAGAGTGTCTCACTCTGACCTCATGACAAGCCTCAGTGTATGTGATGAAGAAGGAGCAGCCCCCTTTCATATACCTTTATCAATAGATATATTTAGGGAAAGCTTTCTCTGGATCATGAATGAGGATTCTGCTCTTCTTAGTCACATGGAAAGTTCAGATCAGGAAAGGCAAAAGATAAATGATCTGTGATTTTCCACTTCCAACATCACTGTTCTCAGTTTTATTGTTAAAAGCTAAAAAGGAAAAGAATAGGAAGCTTTAGGAGCTCTCTTTTGTGTAGTCCTTTTCAGTATCAGCTATGTATATGACTGAAGACTGTGACACATCCTCAGAAAAATACTGTTTGCCAGGTAAAGAAATGGAAAAAGTAAGACCACTTCATTTTTTAAGACAAGAAATGGGATATGATGGCACATTGCAATGCCTAGTTCTGCAGAGAGTGAGACCAGTGCTACTTCTAGTATGAGAGCCTGCTACTTCTACTATGAGAGCCTGGAGGTATAGACAGAACAAGAATGTCAATACATAATGGTGAAATGGGATCATGAATTGAATTAATATAGAGATTCTGTGCATAACCTTTCCTCTTCTAGTACTTGGTCATACAATGCTTTGTATTTTTTTGTTTCACTTGGTTACAATCAGTAGCCTAGTCCAACAATGGCTAATTCCTCCACGGGCTTCTGTTTCAGTCTATTTGTTCTAAATTTAACACTTAGTCTCATCATTCTAGTTGATATCCAGGTTTACCTCATATTGTCTTTTCTCTATGTCATATGTTGCTACTTGATATAATTCATCCCTATAGAATAGATCACAGAGTCATAGAATGGTTTTGGTTGGAAGAGACCTTAAATATCACCTATCTCCATCCTCCTCTGCCAGGGGCAGGAATATCTTCCCCTAGATCAGGTTGGTTAAAGTCCTGTCCAAAGCCCTGTATTATGTTTCTCTGGTTGCAGGTTTTATGTGACTTTCTACAGTCTCTCTTCTTTTCTTCCTTTTCTTCCAAGAATATTCCACGTATTCCTCATTCTGTAATAATCCAGTGTGTATTATTTCAAAGGAAGATTAGACAAACTGTCAGACTTTAATGGAAAGCCAGGTCTGCCATTCAGGTTGCTGAAAATATCTACATGACTGGTAAGCAATGCCTATTTTTTTGAGCAGATCTGAGGTGTTCTTCATAATGCTGAATGATGGAATGAAACAGAGTTCCAACATGGTTGATCACAGCTGTTTTGATTCACTTAGGCTGGAATGAAGCACCATGTGCTAAATAATTCCTATCCTAAAAGTCCATCAAGCAAGAAACCAAAAACAAGATCCTAAACCACAGAATAAAGCTAATAGCAGACCAATCATATAAGAGTAAAAATATCCCAGATAAAGCCTTGTCATCCTCTTCCCTGCTCCCCATAACTTTCAGGGATATATACTTTACCCAGACTAGGCTTCTTCCATTTTATTATATTAATTACTCTAGATACACCATATAGCTGGGAAATGTGTGTTCAAGGACCACTGAACACTGAATTTTCTGAGTCTATCACAATTACAGAAACATCTGTGCTAAATGACTTTGCCTTGAATCACTGTGAAAATTGCTCTATTCAGCAGCTTTGTACATGTCTGATTCTTGCACGTGCTGAAACAGTAATGAGTGCTGTTTTTCTGTTTCAGTTCTTGTGACTTCATATGACCACCATGAACCTGGTGTCTCACCTCTGTGTGAAAATCCATTTTCCTTTTTCTATTTAATGGTCAAAACCTGTTGCTATAATAGATTTATGATGATGACATACAGCAGCAACAGACTCATATTTGAAAACCACAGGAGAATGTATCATTACATACATTGTAGCTCACAGGCCACATAGAGAGAAAATACAAAGAATGCTTTACTTGCTTTCTTAAACTTCCTTTTTTTATTACTTCTTTTATTTTTATTTCTTAACCTTCAGTTATATCTTTAGCCCATAAGAAAGGTCATATAGATGGTTTATCCATCATTATAGACCAATAATTCCATCACAATTAGCATTAAGATTCCTAGAATTAATTGGGCTACCAGGGACCCATGGAGTTTATTTAGTCTGACCTCCTGCTCAAGTATTAGTTGTGAAATGATATCAGGTTATCATCAGGTCCAGCCTTTGGCCAAGCTACTTGTTACTGATTTAATGGTTCTTTGCGCAATGATAGTGCCTGTATCTGGAATTTCCATTGCTGTAAATGGTGGTCATTGCCTTATGTAATTTCTCTGTGATCCTCTGAGAAGAACCTGCCTCCATGTTCCTTTTAGCCCCCATTAGGCAGAGGAGGAAGACTGCCATCACATGCCTCCATAGACCTTTCTGAGTTTAGGCAAGCTCAATTCCTTCAGCCCCTCCATGTGCATCCTATGTTCTAAACACCTAATTTGGAGAGTTACCCCTCTTTCATGTTGACCACTTGGTGAATTGGGAGATTCAAAACTAGATATATTATTCTACATGCAGTAACTGAAGATGATTTCTGGAGGTCCAGAAAAGTCTGCTTTGTTCAACATGAACTTTACAGCTCTGAAGAAAGTATGTGTTTACTTAGAGTAAGTTTTGTAGAAATTCTTTGAGAAACCTGGAAGAAAGATGATGTAAGGAGAGATAGGAGACAAAATATGGAGATAATAGATGAAAATAGAGAAAAAAATTCTTTCCAACTATTTACTACAGCTGTTAACATCTCTTAAAATCAGAATCCTAAGTGAACTGAATCAGTTTTTTTCTGAGCTACTGCACATCTGAAAGTTAGTCAGTTCAGAATAGCTCTAAATAATGAAATCTTTATATTCCAGTTTATCATCTCAATTTTGTAGCTGAGATTCATCCTTTAAAAATTTTCTGTGTGGCCGAATTCCTACATGGCTGAATGAATCCTCTCAGAAAAGCACTTCAGGGAAAAAGGTGTTTGTTTTACCTATTAGATATTCTCAAGGTTTCTGAATAATCTTTTGCTGTTTAATTATTTTCTGACACTTTCCATTCTGATACCCATTATATGCTTTGTTGTCCATTTCCATGTGTATTTCATGTGTATTTCCATGTCATGAAACCAGCTCATTACTTACAGAAATCTGAGAATTAACTAAAAATTATCATAATGTTGTAGATTTGGCTAAAAAGGAAATAAATGGATGAAAATTAATCCTATGGTATGCAAAGATCTGGAAGAGAAGTGCACAGCCAGAAGGTAAAAAGAACAAAGGTTTTTCTAGTATATAGAAGAATACAGGCTTTTCAAGCAATTTTAAATAATCAGTTGTAAAATTATTAGCTGATGGTTTTACAGTTTTATGTTTTCTTTCACTTACAAAGATCTAACAATAATTCCTTTTCATCCTTTCAGGATGTTCTGAATTATATATGGAAAAGCCTTTCTAAGCATAATCACACATTCAGAGAATAATGGCCTTGGTTGACCATCACAAACCATACCAGAAAAATTCCTCTGGTGATTGACGTGTAAAAGTTTAATATAATACGCCCTGAATTCTGCCATGGTTATGTAGGCAATAAGCACCTGGGCCTATTGCTACACTTGGGCTAAACAAATGGAGTGCTGTAAATTGTGTTTCAGGAGACTGTCATTTTGAATGCACCAGAGCTCCTCAGCACTTTCTTCAGCTAGCACACTCGTGTCAATCATCCACCTTTTGGTACATCAGGGTTTTCATTAGTTCTGTAACTGCCTGACCTTGTGCCAGACTCAAGCAGACAGGTAGTTCATAACCCTTTACTGTCAGAATTAGCATTCATGATACTACTTAAACTGCAGAGCAAATTTAGAGTTCATTATTAAATGAGGCATATGTTACTACACTTATAACTGATTCAGTCTAGTTATTTTTAGTTTGACCTTTTCTGTATTCATCAAATCAGCTTTGAAATAGACATTGAGGTACCCTTTACTGTTAGTTATAAAAATTCTTAGAGATGTTTCTTTTTTTATGGAGTTTTCTGGCAAATTCTCATATATCACTAGTTTAGTGATATACTAAGCACCTCACTGTTAACTTAAGTAAAAAGAAGAGAAGATGGAATCATGTGGATGTTAATGATAATTTTCTTCAGCTGTATCATCCCTCTTTGGCTTTGCTTTTTTTTCCAAGAGCTGAAATGCTAGTGTTGTCAGTTCAGAATAGGATGAAAACTTCCACCAATGATGGCAAAAAATGTGTGAAGTCAAAAGTACAGACATTATTAAAGTGCATGTATACTTACTGTAGTGCTATAGATAAAATTTATGCATTATTACTCTGATTTTCTGGCTATCACATTCTCCACCTCCTGAGGTAAGGCACTGAGAACAGAGACAGTAAAAATTCAAACCCACTGGGATATGACAGGATAAAGGACTGTTTCTTGTTATTTTCCTTTTACTGTCTTGGATTTCTAAATTCTAACATGGAAAAGAAAATACCTTTAAAATCTATAAACTTATATCACAAAACCTTAATCCTTAAAAAAACCTCTTTTTGCACAAAAAGCATACATTACATTTATCACTGGATCCCTCACTCACTGATTTTCATTAATGTAAAAGGATAAGTGTTCTGATAATATATCAAGAATATATATTTATGAAAACATACTACAGTGATAAACCATATCATTAGCAAATAGGTTTGGAACTAAACTATTTTTATATGCAGTAGCAAAGGAATCCTCATATAGTAAGGTGTTAAATAAATATTATTTTATGCTTCACTCAGAGTCCTAAGAACAGCATGTGACTATTCACCTGTTTAGAGACAAGCAAATACTTAGAAACTTAGTGAAGGTCAAAACTTTAATCTTCTCATTTGTTACTCTTTCTTCTCCTTTTTTTTCTTTTTTTCCCTTTGGTTACTAGTTATGCAACCAATCTTGTAAGTAAAAGATTAACAGTTATAACAGACAAAAGTTTTAGAGGTATTTACATATCCAACTTCCACTGAAATAAGTGAGAAAAGATTAATAGTTTTCAAAAATCAATTTGTACTATCATTACCCTTGTGGAGCATTGTGAGATGGAAACCTCTGCATTTTATGTTGAATAGAGAATTCAAAAACTGCACCCTCCCTTTTCTCTTTTTTGGCAGGCACTGGACTCATTTATTACCACAATAATAATTTTTTACTCTATGAGAACAGTTATGTTATACAGTTGCATACAAAAGCACTTTGTTGAATTAACACTTAGGGGCCTGTGGAAAACAACAAATCACAAGAAACTGTAAGAGTTGAAACATTGAAATGTACTGTTTGAACTTCAGGTTACTGTATAATCTAACTGTAGTTCATTCCCTTAATAAAGCCCTAAAATCTCATTTAGCTGGATGTCATATTCTCTCTTCTGCATGATATAGATGAAGGCTTCAGTTCATAACCAACACGATAAATGTAGGAACCTAATTAAGACAGACTGACTCACCCTCTGGGAAGGTTCAGCTGCTCTTTCCTGAGAGAGTTGGGGAGAAAGAGTGTAAGAGAATTAGATGAGTAAGCAGGACGTACTTTAGGATAGCCAGTTTGCCTCCCAGCACTGTACACTGGACCTGTACATGCATCCTCAGCTACGTCAGCAGCCCAGTACAGTCTGAGCGTGGCAAACAGCCTTCAGAAAGGTACCCTGTGGTGTGAGCAGGAAGGAGGCATGCTGGCACAGGACTTACTGCACAATTATCTTCTTTTTTTTTTTTTTTTTTGCAAGATTTGTACAGGTTATCAGCAGTGTTACTTTTTAACCTTTATGAATGCTAAAGCTCCATAACCACTTGAAGAGATGTAAGACTTGTTATTAGTTTTACACTGTTTACGGAACTTTGCTAACATTTTTATTTCCGTTGATTTCTGCATGAAAATTCTGATGTATTAAAAAACCCTGAACTTTCAAAGGTGGACATGTGTTCTTGTAACTTAGGTACCCACTGCATTTGGCTTAAATTTAAGAAACCACCTTTACCACCGGCAAGCCCAGGAGGGCACTCCAAGGGGCTTCCTTTAAGCTTCTTGTTAATTCCAGAGGGAGCTGAAGAGAAATCTTGGAGTTTACACTTCAGACTCAGATCTTCAAGATTCATCTGAGGATAGAGGTTTTCTGTCATGCTCAGGCTATCCTTGGTTGCTCCTTTAAATGGCATTTACATGGAATTTGAGCGAGAGGGTTCTTAGATCTGGACTGAGGATGGCTTTAGGTGAGAGATAAGTGCAGAACAGGCATTCTGAATGTACTTAAATTTAGGCATGCTGGAAAATCCCAGAACAATCGAAAAGAATTTTAAAATTACTTGCCCTCTAAAAGCCACTGAATTCAACTGCTGCTTGGACATTAGAACTGTGAAAAGGCCTTAATCACAAAATTTATCAGCAAACCCCAGAAATATTTTGGATTTTTATGTAATACTTACATCCAGCCAAGAAAAAATAGATATATTCAAAGCCAACAATTTTTTTTTTATATTTGTAGAAAATATTTGGAAATTATGTGAGATCTTCTGTAATTTAATTTTGGCGGATAATATATTTTCTCTACATTCAAATTAAAGTAAGAATTCAAATTTTTTAAAAAATGCAAACATATATGTGAATCCTGCAGTAGAAGGAGCAAAAGCAACATTTATGCATTTTATATTCTGCAAAAAATTAAACAAGGATCTTTTTTCATAGAAATGAGAAGTACTGGCACTAATTCCAAACTTTTAAATGAGATGCCACATCTTGTTCCTCCAAAATGATTATCAAAATTTATCATCATAATACTAAAAAAGTCCAAACAAAAAGGATTGGTTATTTAAGAACAAGGGAAAATCTATGACTCTTTGAACTAATGAGTCCTGACTACAGGTCATCTTCTTTTAAATTCCTTGTCTCATAAATAATATTTTTAATGTTATTCTATCTGACTACTCAGCTAATATCAGGTAAAGAATATTAAAAACCTGTGTTTAATTTTGCTGGGGCTCCTTGAAAATTGCAAGAAGCTTCAGACAACTTTTTTGCCACTGGCCTAAAAATTTTCTTTGATTAATGCTTATTTACCCTTAATCTAATAGGGAATTGTAAACAGTAAAAAACTAAAATCCATCACTTCTACAGCAAAGAGCATTTGAACTATGTTCTGCTTGAAATTCACTCCAAAGTTCTAATGTTTTTGTTATACTTTATAACCTTACACCTTAACATATATAATATACATATACTATAACCTTTATCACCTTAACAAGGTCTTACATGTGGTAAGTCAGCTCTCTATCATGTCGACAAAGCAGACAACATATGTTTAAGTTAGGTGTTTTTTAAAAGATATTACATTGAGTCCTTGAATACTTTAGATTTCAATGTTATCAAAAGAGCTCTGAATATTCCTATTCCTTAATGCTGCTGTTGCTTCTTTTTATTTTTTAATTTGGTAGAAATAGCGGTTTCTGAAAAAAAATTTTGTCTCAGAAACTTTTTGAAATTATTTTATTTTTCTTCAGAAAAGGATAATAGCCAAAATAAATTATAAAAATTGGTGTAATCTTTGTGTTCATCCAGCTCCAAAGCATTTTGAATTACTATACTGTTCCAGTCAATGTTGACCTGTTGACTAATACCTGGTACCCTGTGAGAGTCCAGTCTCTCCATCACACTTCCATTCTCCTGTGGGCCTGGCTGCTCTGCACCCTCATTCACAGGTTGCAGCCTTCCCTCTCCCTCAACCACCATCATATCACAGGCAGTCCATGAGGAAAGTCTGGTTTACCAAAAATAATTTAAAACTAAGGCAATTGAACTTCAGCTCATAAGAGGAATAATAGAGTAATTCTTCTAATTGAGGAATAATATGTAGAGTATGGGAGCTAGGCCAGTGTAAAATAATATGTTCTGCTATTTCTTAAAGCTTATGCTTCAAGCTTGCTATGTTAACAACAGAAAAAAAAAAAAAAAAGCCTCATTTTGCTTTCTCTCTGTGACCAAAATAATCTGAAACATTTCTGGTGCAGCTATCCTGTAGCATTGATTTTTTTTTATAGGTGCAGAAGTAAGAGCTTTGCAATCTCACATCACAGGCTTTAGCTGTAGCTCTTTCAGTGAATTTTCTCATGTGCTCATACTAGAACTCCAGCAGCTGGGAATCACTCGGCAGTGGGAGGTAATGCAGAGAGCAAGGAACTATCACGAAGCGCTTTTACAGACCTATCTTGAAGACAAGACCCTTGTTCAGATTTCAAAGATATCTCCCTTTTTTTTATATATATTTTCTCCTGCCTTCTAATATGGAGAAAGGAGAGTGAAGCAAGGGCAAAAGAAGTCAGAAGTCTCTACAACAAAATTATCAGGTTTAGTTCTATTCTTTCCTGTTTCTCCCCATCCCACCCAGCAGACTCCCTGAGTTTGCTCCTGAGGAGGAGGAACAGCAGTGATCTACTGTTTGTGGGCCACATCCAAGTAAATATCTATGGGCTGAGCTGAGGACAGACTCGCCTGCAGAAATCAAGACTCCAGTGCAAGCCTTGCTGACTTTGCTGACAGATTCTTTAAAACTGGATTGAAGCCAGACTTCAAAGAGGAAAGTGAGTTAAAAAGTAAAGCTTTTTTTTTTCTTCTTCCCTTTCAGAGCAGAGTTTAAAACTTTACCTGATCTGAAGCAGTGAGGTTTTTTATGACACCAGTTTCACTTTGAAGTCCAGATTCTAGACAAGGCACATCAATTTCAAAGTGTCTGTAGGCATAAGCAGGGCTGACTGGGCTCAAAATACCAGGATGTAGGTATGGTGAATGCTACAAATGCCTACATGGTTTGTTGGTTTGTTTTTCTTAACACAGGAGAGAAACTTGTAATTTTGAAGGCCAGGAATTATCAGCATCAGGTTTAGAATAATCAGATAAATTTTAGGACATAAAAAACAGAGCAAAATTATTTTTGTCTTCTCTAAATTTTATAGCCATTCTTCATCTGTGAATATATTAATTTCTTAGAAGTTTTAAATTAGTTAGTTTAGAAAACCCCAAAATATATTTATATTCACGTGTTTAAGATTTTTGCCTCAAGTGTTTGAATGGATTCATAAAAGAATTTCCTCTATAAGAACAAATCTGTCAGGTCTGGAAGGGGCAAAAAAATAAACTTAGCTGGGTTTCACTCATAAGGAGGTGAAATCATGATTCAGTGATATTGATGACAAACTATCATGCTGTCAACTGTATACTTTTGTATGTGACTAATTGTATCAGTATATGAAAAAAGTGAAACAGAAAAATTCTAATTTTCCTTTTAGATGTCAGTACATGATGGTCAAAGCAAGGTGAGAACAGAATATCTGTTTTCCAATTGTATGTATGTTTGTATATGCATACATACTTGTGTTTATCTTTTCATAGAGAATACTTTATTGGACACACAGCAGTACTGGTTTTAAGCAGCTTTGACCAAGCAGGTAAAATGCTTAAGGAAAGGACTATATATGAGGAATTGTCTAAGACTAGCTATAAATGACTGAGATTTTTTTTTTATTTACACCATTTGCCTGACTCCCAAGTTCCAGAGCCTCGTACTAATTGTGTAAGGGCATCTGGGAAGGTCAGGGAGGACAGCAGGGGGTTCTCCTGCTATCCCAAGAAGGAACTTCTTTCCATTCCCCCTACATATTTTAGGTCCTGTCCTTCTGCCTGGTGGCATAATTATGGAGGACACTGGAGGGGCTTCTCTATCCACAACACCTTAAATTACTTTTCAGGAAAGATTTTGATGTAAAACATGATCTAAAATATTTTCACAAATTAAAGCTTTATTACATGTAGTGTATTCTCTTTGTTCATTAGTTTTGTAGTTCCAGTCAGAAGAATGAACAAGTTTATCTGGCATAATTTTTTTCTCTTTTTTAAGATTAGACAGATTATTGTTCATGGTTTCATTGTCTCAATTCTATTTGTAAATTTCTTCCCTTTCTCTTTCATATTTACACTCCAAAATGAAGTTCTGGCCACTGCTTCCAAGTCAGGACATCCTTATGATAAGTCTGTGAAACTTTGTTTCCACAAATTACATTCAGAGGGACCAGGATATACAAAACAATCAGCATCCCAGATAACTAGTATTTCTCTCGCTTTGTTCCTCAGAGAAAGAGGAACAGTCTAAACCAGAGGTGGGCTTGAGCAATGAATTTCACCTCCAGATTCAAGTGCAGTTCTTGAGCATTTTCAGACTTTTCTTCAAGCCAGTATGCAAGGGAAAATTTATTGGTTTCATATTTTGTTAATAATGATTCAGAATACTTTAACCTCAAGATCAAATATGAACGTGTCAAAGAAGCCCCCCAAAAACCCCCCCAAAAACCCAACAACATCAAACAGAACAAAATAATCAAACAAAAAATACCCCTCCGAACACGAAAACATTTGAAGAAAAATGTTACCATGTTTTGTCTATATTATTTCTACACACCAAGATAGTAGCAGAAAAAGTAATGTTGTGTGATGTGTTTAAATTGGGTTTTCAACAAGACCTTGGACAAAGTCTCAAAATAATCCATTCAGAAAACTCATTAGACAAAGTGGAGAAGATCTGGTTGCCTGAGCACTGCCATTTAGAATAATTTCAGACTCTTTAGGGCATCTAATTTTAGATGGGACTCTCTGGAAAGTCAGTCACATCATCTGGCCCTGTGGAAGTATCCTAGATACAAAGTGTCACAACAGGAATTAGACCAACGTGTTTATTAGTTTCCTTAGTACGGAAAATGGAATTTAAATTTTCAAAGTTCTGTAGAGATCTGGAACAAGAAAGATCTGTTTATAAGGCAGAGATTGAGATTATTTTTCTACTCCTCTAAATATCAGTTAGAGAGGTAATTTTTCTTTCCCCATTCACCACTATCATACAAGAAACTTATACCTTGAGTGAATACTCAACCGTCTGTGTTGAAGGGGAACTTGCCTATCTTGTACATATAATATGTCTGGAATTCACCCGCAAAGTTCTCTACAGTATTTAAAAAACCAAGGAGATCATTCGCACCTATTCACAAGAGTGAATTGATTTCACCAGAAAGGTGTCTGGCAACTGGTCTAGCATTTAAAGTTTAAGAAGTTGAAAAAGTTAAAAAGAAAGATTAAAATTAAAAAAAAATCTTAAGAACACCTAAATAATTAACTTATTAACTAGTTAAAAAAAGAGCTTGAAGTTGGTAATCTCAGATAATTTAAATTTCTTGGAAACCACTTCCACGTTTTTTTGCCAGCCATGAAAAGGTATGTAGATAAAATTGAACATTCAATGAATTTAGATATTTGTAAATCAAACTGTATGTTAGCTTCTCTAGTTTCTGAAGTTTGATTATTTTATAATTTTGATTTGATTATATTTACTGTGGGCTTTTTCACTGTTTTCATTTCTAAATTATATTAGCACATGCAGAGTAAGCACACATGGGAAAAAAAACTTCTACAGGAAAAATTAATTCCTCACTATGAAAACTGTATAAACATAATCACTTCTGTAAAAATGATCACACATTTCAGAATTTTGAGTTTTGCTGAAAAATTAATTTTGTGACTTGAGAAAAATTTTGCACATGGTCTCATTTAAAACAATTCCGCTCACCTTACCTTGGAAATCTTCACATCTGCATTTCATGATCACACTGAAAGGTCTGTGTTCACAGAGAGAACTGTGGGGCCTGTTACACTGGCTGAGATAGATTCACTAGGCAGGCCCTGGATGCTTATGAGTAATTTATTCATGTATAAGATGCAGCCATGCATCTGTTGAGGAATACTCCTGGTCCAGGTAGCTGTGCTGGCAGGCTGCAGAGTGAGATGCAGATTGAGCTCAGGGTGGAAGCCAGAGACAAGAGGCTATGAACTGCCAACCTTTGGGATAACAAAGGGCACCAAGGTGGGTGACATTGGTCAGGGGAACGGACAGCAGGAGCTGGGAATCACTGACCTTTTGGATAACAAAGGAGATGAGACGGGTGATGCCAACCAGGTAGAGGGACAAGGAGAAAGGACAGGAGCTGAAGACTTATGAGGAAGAGAGAACCTTTCCCGTGAGTGGACTTTGAGGCTATAAAATCCCAGGGCTTCCTTGACCGGGATCCTCTTTGGGGGGGCAGCAGCTCGGGCTGTTCCTGTGTTACTGTGCTGTGAATAAATGGCTTGATGGAATGAGACATCTGAGATTCTGCTGTGGGAAACCTGGGGTTGAACTGGTGAGGAAACTTGGTCTGACTGTGGAGTGGGTGTGTGGGGAACCAAGGGGGACACGTCAGTCACAGGAGCCACCTGCTGTTGAGGGGCTTTGACCCAGCAGTGGCAGTCTGTGGCCTTGGGATGTGACTGCCAGGGAGTCTCGTGAATGGTCGGACTGGGAAGTTTCCTTAACTCATCAGTCATACAACTAGTGGAGCTTTCTGATAAACCAACGTGTGAATTAAAAGTAAAAAAATTATATCATTTTTTCTAAAATATGGGGCTTGGGCTAGGTGGCTGGATTCCTTGAGATAAATGAACAGAAATAAGCGGAATGTGTCTGTAAACTTCTTTCTACTTGAAAAGATAAAATAAAAGTCCAGTTTCTGCCTCTTGGTTCTTGACACCATGCTGCTAATTGTCCTGCTGGCCAGATAAACTGGGAGGAAAGCTTTCCCTTCTTCCTTCTAGCATTGCTCACTGAACACTGGCTCAGTCACCTAATTCCTTCTCTAGCTGCAGTATCTACCCCATTGTCTGTTTCATTTTTATGTTTTGAGCTTTTTTGTTTTGTACGTTTTACTCTTTGAACATTTCCTTTCTCCCTTTCCTTGTCAGCTCTTCAGTATTTATTCTCCAAGTTATGTCTTATGTCAGTATTTCCGAACTCACTCTTCTTCCCCTGATTAATAGTACCTTGATAGGACTGTTTCCAGAAGCAAGTCTGAACCCCACTCTCCATGTGTGAACAATCTTGTCATTCCTCTGTCTGTGTGCAGACACCTGCATCTCATTCCCCTTAAACCTTCTTCAGGCAACCCTTTGTCCCCCTTTCTATTCAAAGCTTTCTGGTATTAGGTGTATTAACTGCAGTCCCAACAGTTGTCCTTATTCTAAACACAAAAACATCTGGTGAATTCCTTGGAGGTTTGTTTGGAGGTCTGCATTCTCTTGCCAGTATCATATACAAACCTCTGCCTACAAGTACTTTTATGCTTCTAGTCCAAATCTAAAATTCTCATTTGTTAAACATATTTGTGACTTGCAATTTAACTAGTTTCTCTCTAAGAAGAGCATCAGTATGACAGGCTCTGACCACAAGTAAGGTTGATAAAATATTCTAGTTGCTTATCAGTCATAAATTGGGTTTTATAAGAAGACATTTGCTCTCTCTAGAACACTGTAATTTTTATCCAGAATAAGCATATGCTACCTGCAGTTACAGTTTAATTTTTTCAGATGAACACAACTATCATAAAGATAAGCCTTTTGATGTCTGTTTGAAGTACTCAAGTTTTCTATCTTAATCCTATCTTATGGATACCTGTCAATATTTCTAGTGTTAAGTTTCCCCGTACCTAAAGAAAATCACTTATTTGAAAAAAACAAAGGGAATAAAAATATAAATAAGAGACTATGTTGCGGGCTAATGCCTGCAGAAGTGCCTGGAGGCAAAATAAACATGAGGGAACAGTACTATAGTGTTTTTAAAATATGAGACAACATATTTTGTTGTCTCATATTTTGGGGTATTTTGTAGAAACATTGCCAAAACTTTTTTTTTTTTTTTGGGAAATATTTTCATCAAGAAGTCAAATGATTGTAAGAGCTAAAAAGCAAAAACTTTCTGGCTGAGTCTTCCTATGATAATTTGTCAAGTTAAAAATGCACTTAACTTTGTGTGTTCCTGTAGGAAACAACTGCCTCCGAAAAAAAAATTAGTAACAACAACTAAAATAGTATCAAGAATTTATTTCATGAATGTCACTACAAAGAAAGGTGAAAACCTGTAAAGTAGGTTAGTAATTTCACAGCATCATAGACCAGCCAAAGTTTGAAGGGACCTCAAAAGGTTATCTGATTCAACATTTCATGGAGAAAGGGAGCCAGATGAGATTATGTAGCACCTTATCCAATTGCATCTTGAAAACATCCAGCAATGAGCACCCTACCACAATCCTGGGGAGGTTGTTCAGCAAATCATTGTATTCACTGTAAAAAATTTCTTTCTTAAAGTGAAATGAAACCTCTCCCAGTGCAACCTGCAGTGTTTTTCCCTTGTCTTCTCCAGTTGCTCCTTTTGAAAAGGGAGCCTCAGTCCTCTGTATAGCTGCTCTTTGAACACTGGAATACTGTGATGAGGAGCCCCTGAGCCTTCTCTTCTCCAGGAAGAAAAGAACTGACTCCCTCAGCCTTTACTAGCGGCCCTTCTTTGGACTGGCTCCCATCTATCCAGATTCTTCTTGAATAGTGGCAACCAGAACTGGACACAGTATTCCAGGTGCATCCTGACTCTACATGGAGCAGAGTCATTCCAAGGCAATGAAAATAATTGCTGTAAATGATAATTCAGCATTTGTCAGAGAACAGTAGGATGACATTGTACATGGAAGGAAAAGAGTATAAAAGGATCTGAAAGATGAAGAATAAACAAAATAAAACTTCTGCATTTTATCTTACGTTTTCTTACCTCCTCCTATTCATGTTTTTTTTTCCATAATGCATCACTGTCCTTATAGCCACAGAAATATTATACCTTTTCTATGTGGCTATTTTTTAACTTTATATGAATGTTCATGTTTCATTCTTTGAATCCAAATATATTTTGTGACTTTTGCTTCATAAATAAATACAATAATAAAAGTAGCAGTGAATATCTGTAAAGAACAGACCTACTTTATCCTTGCAAAGATATGGAATTGTAAGTGTTGAGATGAATATATGGAAGGTAAATTAATAAATTGTTTGGGTGTTACCAGTGGTTTATTGCTCCACAAATTCAACAATAAAAAAAGAAAAAAATCCCCAGAAAAATAGCAGGTACATAATGGTATCCTCAAGAGGATATGTTAGGAATGCTAGAACAGCAGGGATATTAAAGCACAGTAGTTTAGATAATGAAGTCAAATAAATTGTCTTCATCTTTGTGCCTCCATTGTCACCAAAGTACACTGTGATAAATGAAATAGATTTGTCTGATGGAAATAGTAAACATTCATATTTAATAAACAGTTATTAACACTTCTATAATAGTGCTCTTTTATGTTCATTACATGCTCATTGTATTACAGCAAGTTTATTTCTTATTTCATTTCTCCATTGTCATTGTATTGCAAACCTGTGCAAGACAGGTCTATTTTTTATGTTGTACTGTACAGTATGTGAGTAACGCTCAGATCTTAATGGAAGTGTCACATCATTTTCAGATCAAATTATCCGGTTTTAACAGCTGAGGGGAATCAAATTAATCAGTAAAATTAGAATACAAACCAATACAAATGTTGTGGTTCCCAAGATGTTGACTGAAATATTTGGAAGTCACGTTTGCCAGTTATCACATTAAAAGGCTTACTGGGGTGCACTATTACTTATCATTAGTAATCCTATATTAGGAGCATGAATAAAGGTTTAAACTGCTAGGAAAGAGCATGGCTCAAGTGAATTTAATTGCACAAATAATAACTCCGATTTTTTTCCTCATTAGTTTCTTAGATACTGAGATACAGGAACAGAACAGAGAAGATCAGAATATTTATTCTGATTTATAGGTAATTTTTGCCCTTGAAACAAGCAAAATCTTTACTTCAGAAAATCAAGGCTAGAATCTCCTAAAAAACAACTTCACAAAATTTTGGAAGAATTTGGACAACCATCAAGATGTATATCTCTTTTCTAAATTTTCTTCCTGTGTGACTAAGCTACAGGAATGTGTCTTGTTTTTCTAGAATGCTTCATAAGCATAAGCTGCCAGAAATAGGACATTGAGTCCAAATGTGTGAGACTCCTAGAATATATGTTAATCTTTACCCTCTTCTCTCTGCACTCCCAATACACCCAAAAGCTGCTCATTAGCTCAAAACCATCTGCTTTCAGTCTGCCACGGGGTTTACAATTACTAAATCAGGAACACAGAAATAAAGACAAAGAGATATTGTGGTGGGTTGATCCTGACTTGATGCCAGGTTCCCACTAAAGCTCCATTACCCCCCTCCTCAGCAGGACAAAGGAAAAAAAAATACAGCTAAAGGCTCATGGGTGAGAGTTAGGACATGGAGAGATGCCTCAGAGATTACCCTCATGAGCAAAACTGAGTCAGCCTGGGGAAAAATAATTTAATCTATTGCCAATCAAATCAGAACAGAATAAAGAGAAGTGAATTCAAATATAAATTGCACCTCTCCTCCACTCCTCCATACTTCCCACGCTTGACTTTCTTCCTGATTCTCTATATCCTCCCTCCCAGTGGCACAGGGGGACAGAAATAGGGATTGTGGTCAGTTCATCACACATTTTCTCTGCTGCTCCTTCGTCCTCAGGGGAGGACTCCCCACACTATTCCTTTGCACCAGCATGGGAGGTCTCTCCCATGGGAGACAGTCCTCCATAAATTTCTCCAATATCAGTCTTTCCCACAGACTACATTTCTTCATGAACTCCTTCAACCTGGGTGACTTCCATGGGGAAGGACCTTCAGGAACAGACTGTTTCAGTGTGGGTCCCCCACAAGGCCACAGGTCACAGGTCCTGTCAGGAGATTTGTCCAGCATGGTTTTCCCACAGGGTCATAGCTTCCATCAGGCATTTCCATCTGCTCTGGCATCAGGCCCTCTAGGGACTGCATGTGGATATCTGCTCCACTGTGGAACTCCATGGGCTGCAGGGGGGAATCTCTCTGCCTTCACCATGGTCTCCACCACGGGCTGCAGGGGAATGTCTCTGTCTCCTGGAGACCTCCTCTCTCTCCTACTGCACTGATCTTGATGCCTGCAGGGCTGTTCCTCTCACACATTTTCAGTCCTCTCTCCTCTGGCTTCAATTTGCTCCTGCACAATATTTTTTTCCTTCTTAACTTTGCTATCACATGGATGCTGGTGCTGTCAGTGATGGGCTCAGACTTGGAAGGAGGAGGGTCCCTCCTGGAACCAGCTGGAGGTGGGTCTGTTGGACAAGGGAGAAGCTTCTGGCAGCTTCTCACAGAAGCTGCCCCTGTAGCCCCTCTGTTTTCGTGACCTTGTCATGCAAACCCAGCACAGACATGTCAGCTTGGTAAAGTTTCTTAAAGACTATGAGACTTTAACGGTTGAGTCAGGAATAACATGATCATTTACTATAAGCACATGATATCAACTGTACTTATGATATCAACTGTAGTTGTGACATCAGTGGCACGTTATATACACCAACACACACAAAACTACACAAGTACACACACTTTTAATATATACTTATTTATATTTTTATTCAAATTTATATTAATATATTTTTAAATCCTACTTTTAAAGGCTTTATTTCTTTTATTCAGGCATCCATGAGGAATCCCAATATTGAAAAAATGAATTCACAAAGGCTTCTCTGATGTTATCTTTGATGCTACTTGTTCTACAAGCAAAACTTTACAGAGTTTAAACTGNATAGCTTCCATCAGGCATTTCCATCTGCTCTGGCATCAGGCCCTCTAGGGACTGCATGTGGATATCTGCTCCACTGTGGAACTCCATGGGCTGCAGGGGGGAATCTCTCTGCCTTCACCATGGTCTCCACCACGGGCTGCAGGGGAATGTCTCTGTCTCCTGGAGACCTCCTCTCTCTCCTACTGCACTGATCTTGATGCCTGCAGGGCTGTTCCTCTCACACATTTTCAGTCCTCTCTCCTCTGGCTTCAATTTGCTCCTGCACAATATTTTTTTCCTTCTTAACTTTGCTATCACATGGATGCTGGTGCTGTCAGTGATGGGCTCAGACTTGGAAGGAGGAGGGTCCCTCCTGGAACCAGCTGGAGGTGGGTCTGTTGGACAAGGGAGAAGCTTCTGGCAGCTTCTCACAGAAGCTGCCCCTGTAGCCCCTCTGTTTTCGTGACCTTGTCATGCAAACCCAGCACAGACATGTCAGCTTGGTAAAGTTTCTTAAAGACTATGAGACTTTAACGGTTGAGTCAGGAATAACATGATCATTTACTATAAGCACATGATATCAACTGTACTTATGATATCAACTGTAGTTGTGACATCAGTGGCACGTTATATACACCAACACACACAAAACTACACAAGTACACACACTTTTAATATATACTTATTTATATTTTTATTCAAATTTATATTAATATATTTTTAAATCCTACTTTTAAAGGCTTTATTTCTTTTATTCAGGCATCCATGAGGAATCCCAATATTGAAAAAATGAATTCACAAAGGCTTCTCTGATGTTATCTTTGATGCTACTTGTTCTACAAGCAAAACTTTACAGAGTTTAAACTGTGGCACAGTCCATTCGCACAATTTATTGATCCTAAAGCAGTTAGACATCTGTTATTTATTGTCCTTGCTTTACTGGCCATGCAGGTGAAGAAGATTTTGTGTAATTTTTATGGAACAAGGAGGATTCTCAAGTAAATGTTTTACAATAATTTCTCTGATGTGCATAGAAATGAGATATTCTATGAAAGACAGTAGATCTTTTTCTTTCTCAGTGGAAAAAGAACCCTAAAAAAATAAGTGTGGTAATTTTAAAAATGGAGAAAAAACATGATTCTTATTTTCATGACAGCATAAAAATGAGGAAAAAACAATTTCCCAACTCTGATGAAAATAATCATCCATATTAGATAAGAATAGAAACAAATCTTCAATGTTTGCATATAAAAAAGTATATGAACTGTTTAGTATATTAAAATCAAATTTCAGTAGTGTCAGAATGCTCACTAATCAATTTGAGATTAATGTTCTTAATTGAAACTAATTCCAGTGAGACTTTAATGTTGAACAGCACATGCTCAGGACATAATTTCTTATGCAGGATTTCCCCATGAGTATAAAACACTTTTTTTAAAGTAGTTAAAAGATTAATACTCATTAAGGATTAGTGGATTTTCAAGCTTCATCTTTTACAATAATTTTTTAGTTAGTTGAGTGTCAAGACCCCTGAATATTAAGCTGTCTTTCAAAAAATGATACTGTTCTTCAGAAAAGATTATTTTTGACTCTTCCATCCTCCTCCAGAGAAGTAAGTCAGTATGCAATCATACTAATTCATTTCTTTTCAGAGATGACAAGTGTTTGAAAATCTATATAACAGTGGCATGCTTTTTATTATTGATACTCTAAGAGATGTAAAGTTTATTGTCTGAGAAAGACATTTTTAATCCGGCATTGCCATACAAGTGGTGTGCTGTGATAATGATTTCATATGCAAAATAAACTTATCTTGATTTAATGCACTTGCTTATTTTCTGCACTTTTCCACCTGCAGCATCTTGTGATAAATCTCAACTGAAATTTCTATTAAATTTTCAAATTATTATTTTGTGCAGGAACTAATGAAAATGGAGACTTATTCTTCATGGAGATCCAGATCAATGAGCATTTTTTGTCAACCAACATAGTTTGTTGTATATGACAATTGTATTCTATCCGGATACAAATGTTTTTAACCCATACTTTGGAGTACCAAGGCCTAATTTTTACATCACAAAGTTTCTAGCCTTTAACTTGAGCCTTCTAAGTTTGGAGAACCACACTTCCATTTCTGATCTCTTCTCGATGTGCTTTCTATCCAGAATTGTTTAACCATGGAGGAAATAAAACACTTCAAAAAGTCATCCTTTGCCCCAAAGCGTGTAGAGTGTGGGCAGGCAGGCAGTCCCCAGCCCTGGTGCTTTGACTATACAAACACACTCACACTGGACTGCATTGCTCACTGATGTGGATGTAGCTCATATCACCCAGCTTCCCCTGTAGATGGATGAGAGAGGAAGGGACCTCTCAGATTAACTCAAAACTTTTTATGTCTTAATCAGCCTTTAATTTTGCTGGAATATGTGAAGTTAAATTAGGGCTTATCCAGGATTTAACACTTTTTAATTATTTAGCATGTAGAAAATTAGAACAAATGCATTTTGTCAAACAGTATATGGCACTTTTAGCATACAATACCTTGAAAAATTCCTCAGAAAAATCTCAGTATTGGAATCAAAGCAATTGTATTTTCCTATAAAAAATATATTAATTGTCAGATTCATTATCTTTCTAACTGCTAGTACAAATATAAATATGAACACCGTCTCAGACTTTTTCTATTACTTCCTGAAAATTTTTTCTCATGCTAACAAGGTTATTGATCATGCTACTTTTTCTTTCTGAACACTAGAACAGCTCTAATATTTTTTTTAGAATTTATCTAATTTTCAAATATTAAAATTAATATCTTATGATCCCCTCATCCCTACCCTAATAAGGTGAAATTTATTTGATCTTTTCTATCTTAATATTGTTTATACAAAGATGCTGTTTAATGATTCCCTTAAAACCGGAAATATTTCATTATTTCCATGTGAGTTATCTATCCATTCCTATACCTATAATCTACATCTGTATCTATATTTATATAATCTATATCTCTATCTATACCTCTAACATTTTTATCCTATGCAAAATAAGAATTCTGAACATTTCTTCATTTTTTGAATAGTTGTTAACAGATTGCCTCTTCTGACTAGGAATGGGTTTACAGATTTATCAGGATTTTACCTCTGGAACATTTATTCTAAATGTGTTACAACATGTTAATGAGTAACAGTTGTCTTCATAGCTTATTCTATTAGTCACAGACTTGGCATTTCAGAATAATTCAGACTGATATTTTCAGTCTTGTTGTTTAGGTTGAAAACATAAATCTAACTTTTCTGGTTTTTAAGTTTTCATCTGTAAGTATTATAAACTGTTATTTACTAATATTTGCAAAATATATTGTGTAACCAATACAGCTGTCTTTAAATACAGTTATTCTATCAAGTGCCAACAATAAAGCAGGTACTAAAGCTGTGTTCTCACCCACTGCATTTTGTTTATAGCTTCAGAAAACACCTGTAATACATAGTAAC
Organism: Leptocoma aspasia; assembly: GCA_013399835.1. Taxonomy (NCBI): domain Eukaryota; kingdom Metazoa; phylum Chordata; class Aves; order Passeriformes; family Nectariniidae; genus Leptocoma; species Leptocoma aspasia. The sequence continues at coordinate 117,500 of VXAX01000508.1, read as the reverse complement.
AAATATCAAATTCAGCAGTATGGATTTGCAGTTGACACCTAAGAACCTCATATAAGGCCTAGGCCATCCAGGAACTGGCAGTATGGTAGTTTTCCACAGGAAACAGAAAATAAAAAATAAGCAAATGAAAACATAGAGAAAGCACCAGCAACCAAAAGGAAAGAAACAAATACATTTATACACATATATCACATTTTCATATAGGCACACTTGTGCATTTGTGTACTCATATTATATGAAGCTCTTTGTAGTTAAATAGACAAAATATAGTTAAGTAGTTTGATAATTCTATGCTATGTTGTTTGGGGAACCACTACGTATTTTAATCTGAGCGGATGGATGATCTATATGAAGTATCACGGTTTTGGACTAAATTTTCTTCTCCCAAAATCAACTGGTTTGTAAAATGACCATCACATCTGAGTACATGCTGTAATTTCCACATTCTTCATTTCTGCCATAACTTTTAGCAGTTAATGCTTATTTTAAGCTTCATAGCTTGGCATTATTAATCTGAACTTTAAAGAAAGTACAGATTTTGTCTGTGGGTATTTCCAGTCATTTGAAATTAATTTGCTAAAGGAGCAAATAGCTCAATAATACTACACAGGTGAGGAATTTATCTGGCAAAGGCTGTGCATACAATATCTGATGTATAAAAATCCCTTCATAAATTTCACCAGGATGTTCATGTCTCAGGTGTCTCAAAGGTCTCAAATTTCAGGTCTTCTCTTACTTAAGATATTCTGGATAACTCTCCTTGTCAGTCACCAGTTATTGAGAAATTCTTTCTCTGTTGTACAGTATGATACTAGTTCTCAAGATAGCCCTTGCAACTGGAACTTGTATCTCATTACACTTAGTATAAATAACAATTTGGAGCTTTTTTGACACTTATCAAGGTTTCTTTACGCACTTATTCTTTCTTGGCTGGGGATATTTTTGAGGTAAAGGCATCTGGTTAACTGGTTGTTTAGAATAATTCTAAACATTATTAGGCAGACAAAAAAAAACGAGACATTAGTCCAAAATTGACAAAGTAGCTACATTATTTCTTTATGTAAAAAAAAAAAAAGAAAAAATAGCAGGAAAGGAAAACCTGTTCTTGATCTATTTATACTGTAATTAATTTAAACTGAAAATTTTACATCCTGCAGTGAGTGACTTGTAGAACTCACTTTCCTTCCAGGTATTTTTTCCATATTTCTTTTTTTGCTATTACATATTACTTTTAGAGCTAATACTATTTTTTTTTCCCAGGATAATTCGTCTTCTCTCCTTAAACTTGTTTACATCTCCCCCTCTATATCCATCCTCTCATTCCACCACATATTTAGCATTGATAAACTAATTAAATTAATTTTTTTCCAAAATATAAATTGATAATTTCATTTATTTGGAGATGCATATACTGCTTTTTGAAACCATCTGTACTTGAATGGTCAATTAACTCCATGACTAAAGGAAAAAATTAGATAGGCAGTTTGTAATTTTCAGAATGAATTGTTTCTGTCTAGTGAAGCATGGAATAATTTTGGTTGGGAATGACCTTTAGAAATGATGTAATCCAATCACTTGTTCAAAGCAGAATTAGTCTCATAGTTAGGTCATGTTGCTCAGGGCCTTGTCAAAGCATGTTTTTAAAATCTCTGAGTTCCGAGACTGGACAGCCTCTGTGGTCAGCTTGTTCCCATGCTTAGTTACTCTCACTGAGAAATACTTCTTCTCTCATATTTAGCTGGAACTGCCCTTATGCAACATCTGCTTGTTGTGTCTCGTCCTTTCACCATTACCCTTTGGGTAGAATCTTCCTCTGTCTGTGCAGAAGGCTGAAGGCAGAAATTAAAATTTTCCCTTAGCTTTCTAGTCTCCATGCTAATCAAACCAAGTTCTTCCAGCCTTGAGCATCAGCTGCTCCAGGGATGGACTCATTCCAGTTTCCTAGTGCTGTTCATGTATGGAGGACAGTTCTTCAGATGCAGGCTCACAGGAGACAAGTGTAGCAGCAGCAGCACTACCACTGCTACTTCACCTGCCTGTCCTAACCTATTTTTTTTTTTTACTGCATTGAAAACTAAATTATCATCAGATTTTTATCATAATAAATCCCTCTTTCCATTAATATTAATCAAACAAACAAACAAACAAATAGAACTTGCAATTGTGAAATTTTAAAAATTTTGTGGATAGACGACTCCATCTCTTTTGTCTTCATCTTCTCACTACATGCAAATAAGCCAAGTAGTCTGACATATAAACTGCCACACATAATGAGGGTAATTACCATGAGTCATGTAGTTCAGACTGAATATCATCTTAAGTTCAAGAGAAAAAGTTTTTATATCTTGTTATTAATCAACTAAGGATAATAAATTATTTAAACCTGAAAATAAGATGGGAGCCATTCAGGAAAGAGACAAGGATTCAAAACTTTTTTTGTGTCTCAAAGCCTTTGCACGTGGGTAGGAAGCGTGTGCCAAACTTTTGGCAGAGGTAAAAGATCAAAGAGAGATGGCAGGAAACCAAAGTAAGAGGTCACATGCGGTAAAAGCTAAGAAACAAGGATTTTAAAATTAGTTTTAAGGAAACAATGTGGAAATTAAGGTAAGAATACAAATTAACTTGGATAAAATACGGACACACATGGTCAGGATGGACAAAAACTGAAAGACAAATAATTAAAGCTAATGGCAACTTCTATCAAGCCTTATGTGTCACCATGGCAGGGTGTTTCTGCTTTATATTTGCAAAACCTTGCAGGTCTTGAGACAATGCATCTGAAGAACACAAAAATTGCAACCAACATCCTAATAGTTAAACAATGATTTTATTGTGAGAACTCTGCAAGATGATCTTGTCCTCAAATTACCTTTCTCCATATGCATGAAGGTTGCAATATGTTTCTAAACCCTGAAGTTTAAGGTTATTGTAAAGTTACTCAGGACAGAATGTTTGCTGAAGGGGGGACAATAAAAAAATAATCAAACAAGCACTAATGGATTGGGATTTTAGCAGAGGGTAATGCTCATGAAGGGAATCAAATCTCTAAAAGCAAGTGGTCATTCACCAGCTGGTAGCAGTTGGAGTCACTGGTATAAGAGTCATTACAATGTTTTTTTTAGGTGAGGTGGGGAAAGCCTTCAAAACCACTGTTCTACTCAGTTCCCATATGACCATATCTCAACACATGCAGCACTTAATGCTATTGTTCTGATGGCTTTATATCTTGTAAGATATGAAACATCTCTTTAATATCTTACTGACATTTTAAGTGGCCTTTTCTACAGTTTCTATTGACCACTTGCACAAGTGGCCACTCATATCTGTGCACAATTTGGTCAACTCTGCAACAGGAATCAGTTAGGTATCCTCTTGGATGCTTTGCTCTGGATGTTCATCCACAAATGCAAACATGAAAATGTTCAACAGGGAGCTAATGGAACTGTCTAAAATTCCCAACCAGGAGCTTCCTGTAATAGTTAAATATTTAGTTGTGAAGATTCAGTAAAAGACATAGTATCTCAAGACAGTTGCACCTGGTGCGTAAATTACTTACTGAGGAGTTGCTGGATCATATAGAGAATTAGCAACTGGAGTGTGCTGCATGCGCACATAGTTGTAGCCCTGATACTATGCTACTCTGTAATTTGCACTAAAGAATGAGCCTATTTTTTGTCCTTATTAGTTATCATTTAAGTCCTGTGGCTATTTCCATAAGTTCAGGTGGGGTCAGTATATGTTTAGGTTAAATGAAAGCATTGGGTGGGTTTTGGTTGGTTGGTTTGTAATCATATTAGCAATATTCGCTTTTGTCAGATATAATTTGTTTTTTCTTTCTTTTTTAAGAATGATTTATCTGTGAAGTACCAATTCTATAAAGCACCCTGATTGCACTTCAGATCCAAAATTATTTGGGATATGAGTTGTTTTTTTCCTCATAAATCTGAGATTTTATGGGGGAAATAATTCTGGTTAACTTAAGTTATAATGTACAACACAAGACCTAATATTCATTTGTAAATAGGCAGATGTGCTGTTTATATTTACATAAAACCCTACCCTGGCAGGTACACAGGCTACTAATCTTATGCAGATTCTGAAAAAAAATATAGAACTCCTTTTCACTTAAGTACCTAAAATCTGAAGTTTTTGGGAAATTACTGTATTTCTTGCATAGCATTTATGTTAAAATGTAATTTCACAAACATTCTTGTTAATATTTTTCTGTAATATGCCCTGTCCTTGAAGTAATGGTTAGATCTAGCTGAAAAAATTCTGCTCAAATCATTTTTCAATCCTGGAAAGATTTAGTTACAATATAGCATTTTATTAAAAATACCTATTTTCCCTAGGATAATCCCAATTTATATAGAAAAAATAAATGTATCTAAGGGAGAATATAATTATTTGGAAAAATATAACTGGAGATCATACACCAGTCTCTTCCATAGATTAGGATCCTCACCCAAACTGGTTTTTCTCTTTAGCTAGCCAAATATTTCATGATGCATTATTTTCATCACAAAGAGATGATATTGTGATATTGATTCAGAGATGCAGCTCAAACTATATAAGAAAGGCTATCTGAGGAATACAAACTAAAATTTATAGGACATAATTTCTGAATTCTACTATGAACTCTTTCTTTTTGTTTTCTGGTTGGTTTGGGGTTTTTTTTCCCCCATTCTTGACATGTTCCAAAATCTTCCTTTAGGAAACACTCAAGTCTTTAGATTGAAGCAACCCCTGATGTACAACACAACTTCAGCTAAACACTCAATTACATTTTGAAGAATCACACCTTCTTTAAAAGGAATCATTAATTCCACCTTATGATAATTTTATTATCCCCAGCCTGTTACTAATGTATTCATGATCACAGCTCTTTAAAAATTATTTTATGACTGGCTTACTCATCAGCTTCTAACACACTCTTGCCTAAAAACAACAGCATTTTTGAAATATTTACCTAAGACTAATGAGGACTTCAATCCTAAGCTCTGTTTTCAGCAAATGTGTAGGCTTCTGTTCCAAAAATAAATGTGAAAATAAGAGTTGTTAAATATCTTATTAAAATGATGACATTTGGAAGATTTTAATTTTTTTTTGAGAAAGAAACATAATTGGATACCACTTAAGGATGTCAGTCTAAAGTATAAAAGTGAAACAACTTTTGCATGCCAATAGTCATGCAAGAATAGAATAGTTTGGGTTGGAAAGGGACCTTGAAGATCATGTAGTTCCAATCCCCCTGCCATGGGCAGGGACATCTTCCACCCAACCAGGTTGCTCAGAGCCCCATCGAACCTGGCCTTGAACACTTCCAGGGATTGGGCATCCACAGCTTCTCTGGACAACCTGTTCCAGTGCCTTACCACCCTCACCATAAAGAATTTTTTTCTTAATCAAAGGCTATCCAGAACCCCAGGTAAATCAAATCTGTAGCTCTTACATCATCAACTGATGTAGTTGCTCCATCATAAAAAGCCACTATGTTGGTCAGACAGGGTTTTCCCTTACTGAAGCCGTGCTAGCTGTCTTGAACCTGTGGTCCGAGTGAACCACTGTACGTGCACGAACCAAGTGGCTTTGTACAACTATCCATATACTGTGTTATCTTTATGGCTTCTACTTCCTTTTGAGGACATCAAAATTAGCCCTTCCAGTCATGTGCTTAGAAAGAAATTGTGAAACTGTGGGTTGCTTTATACAACCATGGCATTGCTGTTCTGCAGATGACCTTGTGAAAGCTTACCAACCAGTTTTAATAGAAAGACTGAGGAGAACAGATCATAACTGACTGCCTTTTTTGGAGGGTGATAATATTTGAGTTCAACTTGTGATGTGTTGAAAGCAAAAAATGAGACAAAGAAATGAATATCAATGACAAATGATTAACAGTCTTGGAAAGCCAGATTATTCAGAGCTATAAATGGTCACTAGCAATTATTGGCATGCGTTAGTAAGGAGGCAGATAGGCTGGGCTGAAGTTTCATTACATACTGCATGCTAAAAAATTGAATGGCTAGAATGTGCTGAACATCATAATTGGAAAGACAAGCTTTTATTAAACCTCAGGAAAAAAAAGCCCCATAAGATAAATAACAATTTAACTACACAAGATATATCCCAGATAATAGAAGAATACAATCACGTGTACAGAAAACCAGTATTAACAGTACAGTACAAAGTATTTATTTTTGATCACACTATAATTAGTCAAATAGCATCTAACTTCTTGTGGTAGCATTCACAAATATATCTCAGATACACATTTTTTATATTCATATTTTGTGTGTGCAAAATAAGTTTCATAAAGGTAGAATTCACACTCCATATCATTCATAAATTTCAGTAAGTTGGAAAATATTTTTTGAATGAACAAGTTTAAAAGCTATTTCTTTAAAAAGGGTAAAACTATCTCACTTTCTGGAGATTTTTTTTCTTAATCTAAAAACCAAATAAAATAAAAATATACCATTGTGTCATGGTTTTGGCTAGGGCAGGGTTAATTTTTTGCAGTAGCTGGGAGGGGTTGTGGCCATGGTCTGGATGTAATTCTGTACCACTTCATGTCAATGCCAGTGGGGAGAATGGTCAAAAAAACATGGTGGACAGAGCAGTCCAATGTTTGTTTATTGTAGAGGACTTTCTGTGTAAATAGTTTTCTTTTCTTATACCTTTTGGTATTAATATGGTTGTTTCTGCTTTTTCTTATTTCATTGCTTTTTCCAATAAATTTTTCTTATCTCAATGCATGGTCTTTGCACTTTTGCCTCCAGTTGGAGGGTGAGGAAGAGAATGCTGCACATGGTTTGTCCTGGAGTAGTGTACTGAAGAACAGCATTCCTAAACCATGACTGCTTGAAAGAGCAAAAGGCCGAAAGTTGCACAGATCTTCTTAAGATTGTGTAGTTACTTGCTCATAACTTGGCAAAATTGTCTCCCAGGGACCTGTAATTTAGGATCACTTCCCATTCCTTTGGCTGGCATTAAAAAAAGGGAGTTTAAAATATAAATAACCAGCATACTATAATGGTAATAACGCAGAAAGAGAACAGGTTGAAATTTAGAGGAAGATTTCACAGCCATTTGTTCTCCAGAATAGAAGAAGCCACAGAAAAAGAGAGGATGTGCAACCCATGGCTGCATCTTAGTCTCAGACATGTTTTGGAAAGAAGCTATTTCAATGTGAATTGCTGCTTTTTGAAATTTATGGGACAATTTCAAACACATGATGATGCAGTTCAGATGACAACATGAAAGTAATATAAAACATCCTAAAAATTGTAGCCAGAGGCTTAATAGCTGGACAAGTAGGAAAAATTCACCTCTGGATGTGTATATGCACCATAAAGACTGAAGAAGAAGCTGTGTATGATATCAAAGTGAACAAATGAGATACACTGGAGACTTCGAAGGTAGAGCAGGCCAGAGCAGAACTGCTACCACTGTCACATCAAGGGCTTGATCCATTGAGTATGGCCCAAAACATAGGCCATATTTTCATTCCCTGTCATGGCTGCTCAGGGAGAGATTAAATTGCTGGAACATATGGTCACTTCAGGTGCAGGTCTCTTATGTAGAGATGTGTGCACGGTTATTGAATTCTGAGAAGAAATTATTAAAAATGGAAGATGCCAAATATAACAGCTTACATTCTGGATATGATAGCTACACTGGCTCCCCACCAGATACTCACCTTACCAATGAGAAATTAAATTACTTCAGTATTGGTTTGTCAAAGTTGTGAAGCCATAGTCTGGTGCATAAAACAAAATGATGCCAGTAATCAAGGTTCACCCGTTTTAATTAAAGTGAGGAATAAACAAATATCCAGTTGACAAAGGACATTCTTTGGAAAGCAAAGGAAAAAATATGTTAAGCCAATAAGACTGAAAACAATGAAAGGACATTTAGAAAAATCTTGGAATGTTTTTATCTAAAAGATGTGAAAAATGATCTGATATTTTTTAACCCTGACAAAGTGTTTAAAAGGCAAGGGTTCATATTATCTTTCTGAATAAACACTTTAAACATGAGGTCAGACAGCAGAAGAGAACCACAGAGGTAAAAGTACCAGTAGGGAAGTTTTAGGTTGCATTTTTCATGTAAAATAAATTATCCATATGTATTCCTTAGTAGGTACTTAGAAATTGGATAAATTGTGGGTTTATGTTGCCAAGTGACCGGATGTGAGGACATTAAAACATTTATTCTTGAAACTTATAGGAATTTCACAGTTTTTACAATCTCTGGGAAATGTAAAATAAAACATCCAAGAGATGCAAAGACTTTTAGAAAGTTGCATTGGCAAATAGGTAGTGAAAAAATGGAAAATCCTTCCACTTGCTTAGGAAGCTAAGCTTCCTGAAGGTGAAGTCAGATCAGAACATAAAGGAATGAAGTAAGAAAGACAAAAATTCCAGTACTAAACATTCCTAATTAAATTAAAAGAAAGTGCTCATTTTCTTCAGACATTGAAACTGAAATAGGAAAGCAGAAGTGGAACCTATATCTTGTGAAAACTGGAATGAGGCTAAACAAATTTATTGTGGCTTAAAAACTGAATCTATAATTTGCTTCTAATTTTCTGCTAAAGAAGCAAACCAAAACAAGGAAAATAAAAATTAAGAAAAGTATATGGAATTCTATCTGCCCAGATAGAGATAAATGTAAAGAAGAACTCACTCAAATAAAGAGAATTGACATACACTGTCCCACAACTCAGAAGTTACTGGAGCATCCCATTTCAGTTGTGATACAAAATTGAATGAGTTTGCCAAGCCTCAAGTGATAAAATATGTGTGAAAAGGCAAAAATACTGTACCTAAAAATGACCACAAAGTGATCCAATCCAGTAATATGAGTAATATCTCTGACAGGCCTTGACTGCCAGCATAAAGACTTACGTTTACTAAAAATTCAGCTCAAGTGTTCTAATAGAAACACAAGGAAATTAAATTAAACTGACTGAGTACTTAATGAACTATATTTTTCCAGTTGAAAAGAGAGAATCAATGGCTTACTGTTGGAATCCAGGGCACAGGGAGTATTTCCCTGCCTGTATTAGGGAGCCCTGACCCCCAGTCAGACACTGTTTTTAACCTTTGTCCCAGGGAAAAAATTGCTAAGGCTTTGGGATGAGTTGGAGAACACAGGTGTGAACTAGGTATGTAGCAGTAGTAGTAGGAATCTATCACAGGGTGGAGAATTTAGGATTTTTAGGATTTCCGTGTGAGAGTGAATGGGAGACAAGATGGAGGATTTTGGGTGTGGTTTCCTCTCCTTCTTGTTCTTCTTCTTCTCCATTTTCTGTGGCATTGGTGGCACAAAGTCATTGGTTAGGGATGGTAGCAGCATAATTGTTACGTGTGTAGATCAGTAGGAATTATTGGTAGTAAAGTAAAAACAATGTACATGCTAGAAAGTAATTGGATTAGATATCTTTAAAAAGACCTTGGTTTTGGGTGTAGAGGCCATTTTCGCCATTTTTGCCATTCTTGTCCATTTTATGCCTTGCGTCTCACATGCTCAGTCTGGCATGCAGACAGCGTACTGAACTTAAGATAAGAGAAAAATAAACAACAACCTGAAGACCAAGAGAATCAGTGAGTCTCGCTCGTCCTTCATCCCCTGGCAAAGAACCCATGGAGGGAACCTCCTTCAAGGGCCCTGGAGGTAGGTTCCCAGCAGTGTGTGGGGGAAACAGCAAAAAACCTCCCACAGCTTACAAAATAGTTGTTCTGTCTCTTCTCACTGAAAGAACAAAAGGAAAAGAGAAACTAACAGAATAGTGCAGTACACACTAAAACAATCTACAAGTTGCTTCACTTGCCTGGTATTTGGATCAGGTGTTGGCCCATGACAAGAAGCAGACATGACACAAGTATTAAACATTCATGTATTTTCATATCCTTCCTTTCTTTAGCCTATAAGGAACGTTTTTTGGGGGGGCTGTTCAGGTAGAAAAACAAAGCTAAAAATATTTAATTCAGTTCAGATTGACTTAAACATTTGATGGACAGCATTTTCCAGCATTACTTTGAAAGCTCAGAATGTTGTTCTGTACATTGCTTTTTTTGTTCTTTTCTCTATAGACCCTTTCATGAGTACTTGCCATAGTTTGAAGTCAGGCATTGGTCAAGAGATTAAAAAGCATTTGTGGAAAGTTTGTGTAAGTGATTAATTTCACATTATACATTATTCTGTAAAAGCAGGAATATCAAATCAATATTCACTATCTTAACTCTCAATCTGTTTAAAAAAAAATAATCTTAGAAATAGCATTGCTATTTGAAGATTCTTTATCTCAGATCTCGCCTAGCTTCCAACATTTCCAACCAATGGAAACAACCTCAATTTTGTCATTTTCTAACTATTTAATGCTTTTATTTTGTATTTATTGATAGCAAAGTAGGAAAAGAGAAATTGCATCAACAGCTTCATTTTTAATCAACAGGGTAAGAAACCTTATACCTCTTACTAAAGAAACCTTATACCTCTTACTAACTGAATATAGTAAATATTATAGGAGTATCTTAGCTCCTACCAATGCTGTAAATAATTGCTTAATATGTCTACATTGCTTAAAGACATGTGGGGAAAACCCCTTGCTTCCAAACCAAGCAGCCCAGACCAATTCCCATCATTACTTAGATCCCATTCCCTTTGGTGCATTTGTTTCAGACAGAACACTCTGGGGCCATCAGAACATGAGGTGAGTAGTAAACTCCCAGTGAGACACTGAATGATCAGGGAGCCAGTCCTTGAACTCAAATTGGTCCTCTTCTATTTAGCTGTAGAGTCAAAATATTAAATAGGAGCCTGTTCTGGTCTGGGGTCTCCATAAGGTCATAACTTCTTTTAGGGCACATTCACCTGCTCTGACAAGGGGTCCTCCATGGGCTGCAGGTGGACGTCTTCTCCAGTGCCTGGAGCACCTCTTCCCCTGCCTTCTTCACTGATCTTGCTTCTGCAGGGTTGTTTCTGTCACATATTCTCAGTCTTCTCTCACATTTTCTGTTGCACAGCAGTTTTTACTCCACCACTGGGGTTCAGCTTTGGCTGTCAGAGGGTCTGTTTTGGATCTGGCCTGCACTGGGTCTGTCAGACATAGTGGCAACTTCTGACATGTTTTCACAGAAGCCACCCCTGAAGCCCCCCCTGCTACCAAAACCTTGCACATAAACTCAATTGCAAAGACTAATAGTTTCTTAGACATTTAGAAGGGTATATATATAAGTAACAAAGCTGAACTGGGAATCAAAATAGGATACATTGCCATGCCTGATATTTATGTGCCATTAAATCATATGGCAAAATTGTTCCTAAGTATGTAGGATGTGCCACCCCTTGTACTACAGCATGTAGTGCTCTTTTAACCTCACACCAGACTTGTGCTCACATGATTTTTAGGTTTCTTGCTGTCAACACTCTAGTTAAAAGACAATTCCAGAATATTACTAGTTTAATGTTAAAAGCATTCTTCTAATAATGATCCTAAATGCATTCATGTTCTGTCTGTATGAAATGATTCATGATATAACAATCACTTTTTGAGTGCCTACTTTATGCTACCTGATTTTTCAAGATGACACATACAAACTCAATGATGTTTAATGAGTGCAGTCAAAAAGATGAGCACTAAAGATTAATTATAGACTGTATTGAATAATCCATTTCTTCCTTTTCTAACTTACTATTAGATACCTCAAGAAATTAATTGAAAAAATTATATTTCCCAAATGCAACAGTACTCCAAGTAAACACTCAAGCAAAGATTCAGTCAAGGGCAAAGTCTCTAAATACTCATTTTGTTGCTCTTGCATTCTGAAAAAAAAGTCTATTGGCTTGACATTACATATTTTTTTTAATATTCATTGTGCCTCCCTTTCGAGATTATAGTGTCAACTAGCTAATCTTAGTGATTCTGCAATCAATTTTGAAAATGCTGAGGGGTTCGTATGGGGGTTTTTGAGGCTTTTTTTTTAATCTTAGCAGAATAATATCCAATAACAGCAAACTGTTTAATTGAATTACAATGATAATAGATAGATAGATAGATAGATAGATAGATAGATAGATAGATAGATAGTTAAAATTTTTTTTAAATGGACCATTATATATAAATTATATGCAAATGCATTTGCTCAATGAATCAGATGAAAAAAAAAAAACAAACCATAGATTAATCTAATGTATTATTGGCCATCCACTAGAAGTAGATCCTTTGTAAACCTACAGATATGTTTCAATTGCTTCTAGTTATGGGTGTTTTGCTATTCTATGACCCACGGAAAGATGAAGCTAATAATATGCATCCATCCATAGTACATTGAGTTCTGATTTTATTAAGGAATTTGATAAGTACAGTTAGAAAAAGCAAATATTGAAAAAAGTTTAAATTGAAACTTTGATTATCGACTGAGGTTATATGTTCTTATTTATTTAAAACTATACTTTTAAGATTAACAGTTCTTCAAACTGTTCTTTTGAAGGTGCTTTGAAATAGGAGAATTTTTGTCAAAATCAGCTTGTAAAGGGCAGTATTTAAGTTCAGCAAGATGTTGCTGGTGATACAATTTATTTGGAGGTATCAACCTCGCCTTTTCTTCCCTGTCTGTCTTTCCTGAAGAGCCTGTATCCTTTCATTCCAACAATCTAGTCACAGGGATAATTCCACCATATCTCTGTGATGTCAGTAAGATCATAGCCCTAACAGGCATGCACTTGCCTGTAATTCCTCATATTTATTCCACCTGATGTTTGCCTTGAGGCAAGTTGGACCACTCCCTGCTGGCTGGAGTGGCTGGAATTCCTTTGTGCTTCTCTTCAGATGCTCTCCTGCTAACTTGAAACTTCTCCCCAGTCTCTCCTCATCTCTTCTTGGCCCTGGTAGGAGAGGGATGGACTGAGGACTCTTTCCTCTGGGAACTTTACTATCCTCTCCACTATGAAAATTCAGACATCTCTTGTACCAACCAAATGGAAAAATCAGATAGTGGAATAGAATCTTTATAATACCAATTATATAACTTACTGACATTTTTTTTCTGATCCACAAAGTGACAGTGAAGAAGACTTTTCATGAAGAGGCTAAAAAAATAGAAAGTTTTTGTACATACATTGAAAGAATTTGTACATACTTGAATCTACATATATTTATATTTATATTTTTTTTTCTCTGTATACAGATAAGAAAGATACTTTGGGCCATGATCCTCTATGAGAAAAAAATATCTCAAAATATTCCTTAGACATGAAAAGATTAACAGTTTTTGTATTAATTCGTGGACATGGATCCTGGACATGCTGTTGAGAAGGAAACAGGTCTTTATGATGTGGTCTGTGGTCCTGCGTATAATATAGATAAGTAGTTTTGTTATAGTTATAAATAAGGCACTGTTTTTATTAATACAAATAAGCAAAAACTAATGGAAATAAATCTGTGAAAATTGTGGAAATTGTGGTAGCCATTTATTTTTTTAAAAAATAGTATGAATGTTATGCAGCAGCTTTATTGAATAGCAGTTGATCTGTACTCAGAGTTCACAAAAAAACACATTTCTAAATGTCTGCCATGATGAATCCAATATATACTCAAAAGTGAGTGTACAGATGCAATGTCATTACTTTTTGGTATCTTCCTATGTATAAAGAAGTAACATAAGCCGCATCCCCAACTTACATTTAAAGAAAAAATGAGTTCCAGATTTTCATCTTGCTATTGAGATTTTAATTTTCTTTCTTACAGAAATTCACACTTTCTTCTTACTCAATTAAACTGTAAAATTTGATTCCTATGCCAAATCTTATGCCTCTGAATAAATGTGAGAATCGGCTTTGGCACCTCTACTGCACAGTGTACAAAGGTTTATAGCATTATCACCTGCAGTCAAAGTCTTCACATTGCTGCAGTTTTAAACATTTAACATTTTAACCTGCTTTTTAAATGCTTATAAAACTAATATAGAGCAGAGTCATTCTCTCTTGATCTCCAGTAATCCTGACATGCTTAAACAGACAAACTGACTTTCATATTATTTCAATGCCAGGTGGTAAAAACTCATCTTATCTCATCTTTCATAGAAAATATAGTAAAATGGGACTATAGTTTATGAAATCACTTCACAAATTTCAAAATAAACACCTGAAATCAGATTTGATGTTCAAAAGTCAAAGGTCTGTTATTTTCAGAAATACTAAAAATTTACCATAGAGTATCTTCAAGTTCTGAAAAAAAATTCCATTCTTTGAAAGAAAAGGTATATTTAAAAAGCTGTATATTCTTACCTAGACTGAATTTTCTACAATAAACTGGAGAAGCAATGGATTTTGAATGTAAATTTTCATGGGTAACACACAGAAAATATATCTGTAAGTATATTCTATACCTATCCTATAAATGTAATCTTAGTACAGCCTTGTTGTGGTCTCTGGAACACTTGTAATCCACCTGAGTACCCTTTTTTTACTTTTCCCTGGCTGACAGACCTACCCAGACTTGGATCTAAAAGCAATTCCCTATAAACTGTAAATTATTGGGCCACTAAACTGCTGAACCCTCTGTGACACTCTCATGGTTTTAAACCCAGCCGAAAACTAAGCACCACACAGCTGCTTGCTCAACCCCTTGCTCTCTCCCTCTTCTACCCCAGGGGAATGGGGAAGAGAATCAAAGTAAAAATTGTATGTTGAGATAAGAACAGATTAATAATTTAAAATTAAATAAAATACAGCAATCATGGGAAATGTTAATAGAAAGGGAAAACCAAGTGATGCAGAATGCAATTGCTCACCACCTGCTGACCAATGTCAGAGCCCCTTTCCTGAATCCAGATTAGGCTGCCCTTCTGGGTGACTCCCCCACAGTCTACACACTGGGCAGGATGTTCTGTGGTGTGGAATATCCCTTTGGTCAGTTTGGGTCACCTGTCCCAGCTGTGCTCCCTCCCAGTTTCTTTTGCATCCCTCCTCACTGTCAGAGCATGCGACAACAGAAAAACATCCTTAAGATAAACACGACATATCAAAAAGCAAAATCATTAGCATGTCATCAACACCATTGTCATTCCAAATCCAAAACACAGCACTGTAACAGAACTGAGAAGAAATTAACATTTTCCCAGCTGAAACCAGGACAGACACTCTCACCAGCCTGTTCTACTTACATAGATTGCTCTGGAGAACACTGCCACAATGGGTCTGGTGAATTGTGCTCTCCATTAAATGATGGAACAGGTTTTTGATGGGAAAATTAGATGGCAAGGATCACACAATTAGATTGGCTTTATTCTCCAAAGTAAATTACTTCTATATCTAGTATTTTGATTTTATTTATTTTGAATTTTTATGAGAGCAAAATTATTGTAAACCAGAATCAAGTGTACATTTATATACATATATG
Organism: Leptocoma aspasia; assembly: GCA_013399835.1. Classification (NCBI taxonomy): domain Eukaryota; kingdom Metazoa; phylum Chordata; class Aves; order Passeriformes; family Nectariniidae; genus Leptocoma; species Leptocoma aspasia. The sequence goes on along the minus strand of VXAX01000508.1, from coordinate 102,091 downwards.
TATACGTATATATAATTTACATTATTTTTTCCTTTTCATTGACACACTGCTTGCAAGACTTGTGTGAGAAGCAAATGTACAAAAAAAGAAATATTTTTGAATTTATTTCCTTTTCTAGTGGTAGTCACAATGGCATGAAGTCAGCAGTGTTGTACAGTGCTTCTTTTCAGGTCACTTAATTTCTACCTGAAAATCACATTTTCACAAATTCCACCAATAGTTTAAGAGGTGGATAAGTTAGTTAAGGAAAAGAAAAGAGGCAAATGGCTCTGTACTAGGCTACAAAGTTCAGACAAAATTACAGGCAATTATATAAACACCAAATAGCTACACCTTCTATCCTTCCTTGCTTAGAGGTATCCATATTTCATACAAAAACATAACACATCTCTTCTGCTTTTCAGAAATGTTAAAAATTCATATTAAGAGTAATTTTCATGGGCATCATAAGGCCTCTTGGATCTAGGTTAGCATAGCCTAGTATAGCATTATGGCATTTAATATAATGTTTCTGATTTACAGATTGGTGATCACCTGAAAGCAGCAAATCAAATAACAATGAAACAAAACATAAAACCAGTGAAAGAACAAAATTAAAAAAGCAAAATCATAACCATCCAATGATGGATAAAGCTTTGTATTTCACTGTGGTATACTTCATTCTATTATAGTTCTTTCTAAGTACATTTTCCATATTGGTATGTTCCCGCATCTCAGAAAAACCAACAGCCTGGAAATTTAGAAGTAAAAAATCCAATCTGAAAGTCCAGTTGTTAAATCCAACACCACAGTTAAAATACAGTCCAATACCAATCTTTTTGTTTTCTGGGTTTTTTTTTGTTTGTTTGTTTGTTTTGTTTTTTTATTGTCTTGGCTTTTTGCTCCATCAGCTTATTATAGACTAGGACCCATAAGTCATTCCTGCAAAGCTGATTTCTAGTTAACAAGATCCCAGCCTTGTCCTTCCAGCTAGTCTGACTCAGCTGTGGTTTAACCCCACTATGGGAAGTGCTCCTCCAAGCAAGCGCCTCCAGGATTTGGAAGCCTTGCATTATTCCCTATTTGGCTTTTTTCTTCAGCTGCCAGTAGTGGGCCAGGTACAGCCACATCACCTCCTCAGGTCCCTGGTTTGGGGTCAAACCCTGGCCTCACTAGTACAGCTGGTGTGGGCCGGAGGAATGGAATAACAGGTTTAGCTACCATAGGAGCCAGAGCACAGGTGCCAGGCTGAAAGTGCAGCCTTTGACTACAGCAGCAACTGCTGTGGCAACTGCCACAACTTCCAGGACCTTCCAATGGCTGCTGGAGACTCGATCCTTCCAGGTCCCTTCCAGCTCAGACGATTCTATGACCTGTACCATGGTACCAAACCTTGTGTTCCCCTACCTTTCTGTCCCTTTGTCCTCTGCAGGGTTGCAGCATACAGGATCCCAGGGGCCAGGCAGGAATGGCAGCTCTTCCAGCATCTCACCAGGCTCACACCCTACCCTTCCCATGGGAGCCCCAGAGGCCATGCCTGACCACTCCACACTGCACAGACCAGGCGTGGTTCCCCCAAGGCCAGGGCACCTTGCTGCCCATTCAGATGTCCTCATCCTCCAGCCATGGCCTCGCTGGCTCTGGAAGGGAAAGCAGCAGACCCAAGCCTCCCTCCTGGTCTTTCCCCAGTGCTGTTTCCCTTGCATTGCCAGGCAGCACTCAGGAGTCAGGGCAGAAACAATGCCACTGACCTGTGCAATGAGACCTCCATCCTGGGTAGACCTGTGCTGTCCTCACCCATCCCAGGACCTCCTGTGCCCTGGCTGGCCCATCCCATCCTGTCGCAGAACTCCACGAGCCTGGGGCAGGACAGCCCATCTGCGCTGCCTTGCATTGCACTGCATTCATCCACCAAGCTTGTAATTTCATCATGGAATATTATCAGGCTGCTGAGGCATGATTGCCCCTTTGTAAACCCATGTTTATTGTTTCCAATCACTGTCACGTCCCTTGTGTGTCTAGAAAGGTTTTCCAGGTTAATTTGCTGTATCATCTATCCAAGGACTTAGGTGAAGGCAACTGACTTGTGGCTCCCCAGATCTTCCTTCTTCCTCTTCATGAAAATAGGAATGATATTTGCTTTCTCCTAGTCCTTAGGAATCTCACCCAATCACCATGGCCTTTCATAAATGAGAGTTGCCTTGCAATGACATCAGTCAGCTCCTTTGACTTTTATGAGTGAATCCCAAGTGGAGTTAATTTCCTTGCAAGCATAGCTTAAACCAAATAAATAAATAAGTTATATCAGTGTGTCACAAAATACAGCTAAACTTTCAATACAGTAGACTCTGTACTGAAATATTTTCCTACTTCTTCATTAAACAACATTCAATCCCAACACTTTAAATCCAATTGTGCATTTGCACTGCAGAACAAAAACAGAGCTTAAAGTTGCTATGGTTTCCTAGCAAAGGAGAAATGACTGAAATTATATGGGCTTCAGAAAAAAATTGTGATTTGACAAGGATTTTTTCATTTGTTTGCTTTTTTTGTTTGTGAGTATTAATTGAATGACCCTCTTTTTCCTCTTACTCTGTCAAGCATTTCAGGTGCCTGTGTCAATGCTGTGGTAATTCTGAAACAAACTGTCCTGATGGCCCCTCCTCAGCCCTCTGCTTAGTTCCAAAGAGCAAAGCCCCTGACATTTCAGTTTTACATGTGATCTGTTTGACTACTGTCTGCTTATGGCATCCAGCAGAAGACGTATTGTTTATTCAGCTCCTGCCATAGCAAAATTTTCGGCGGAGTCCAGCAAACTGGGATCTGTATGTCTGCTCTCACTAAATGGTACTTGCTTTCCAATGCAGAAGCTGTGTTGTTGCCGTTGACAACCACAGCCTGCTATTAGCATGCAGCCATTATGTTGCAGAAGTATTGAACATCAGATGAAAGTGCTATTTGCTGTTAATTTGTAAACAATACAGAGCATGGGCATCAACAAGGAAGATTTTCTAGGAGGAAAGAAGGATTTAGGTGCCAAAACCGTTGTAGACTCTGTCAGGCTTAAGCTGTCAGACATAAAAATACACATACATGAAAGCCATTTTAATTATCATTATAGATTATGTAGAAATTTTACAAATTTGGAAAGAGCCTTCAATTTCCAAACTTCATTTTATCGTTTAACTTTGGACTAATTAAACACCAACAAAATTATACCAAGCAACTCTTATGAAATGTTCATTAATAATTCTCCTGGTACAGGTAGTCACATCATAACTGAATGTCAACCAATCATTAGGGACTGGAAAAAAAAGAAATTTCCCTAATAGAGAAATTAACTAAAATGCCACAGAGTGTTGTTGGAATTTTTTAACTGATCATGTTGAAGGCACTGATTGTACAAAGCCAGCCTCAGTGGGATAGAGGAAATTTAATAAATTTTGCAGCAATAAAATCTCATAAATTGCCTTTTGATTTGAGGTAACTAACTTTTAATTGGTGGTAACAGTCAGAACTCTAAACCACTAACTAACATATATGTTTGGAATTTACTTAAATGTGAGAATGACACAATTGGAGAATGGCAGTGAGATGAGACACCTACTACTACAAACTACTCCAGATCTTGGACAACTAAACACATCAGAACATTTCTCTACATGTCAAAAATACAAAAAAATATATTGGCCACACTAACTGCATGTTTCTTCTTATCGATCAGGTTTCTTGTGAGTTTTGAATACTTTTATGCACCTAAATGGGATTATGTTAGATAAAGACCAAACTTTAGAACTACACTAGATACAATTACAAAATACTAAACATCTGGGGTCAAAAGAGTTCAAACTTTTCAAAATGTTGCTCTATTTACTTCAGTGAATTTAAGATTATTTTCACCTATTGCAGAAAAAAATGAATACAAATCTTTCCTAAGGTGATCATCCAAGTCTTTTCAGAAGTTAAGTTATTCTTTTCAAGTCCTCTTGCTTGCTTCCCCATTTACCAGACTTGCTGATACTCACTCAAGGCTTACAGTTCAATCTTATTAGAAGCTACATAAACAGGTTCAAGAGGACAAGATGCCACATAGATGAAATTCACATTTGTGTCTGACTTCCAAAGCTTTGTTCAATGAAGTCTGACATGACAGTCTCAGAGTAGGAAATGTGTCAGCTTTGGGACATCCTCTATCCTGTACTCACTCCTTGGTGTATGTCTGGAGATCCATGTTGTCCCCCAAGCTGGGTCATTGGCCAGTGGTATGGGGGTATTTCTTCATTACTATCAGATAATTCTTAACCTTGAGGAGTTCCATGAGATTCATCAACATCCTTGGCAGCTACTATTGTTAGTTTATCATCTTGCCCACGTAACAGGTTGCTAGAAGTTGGTGTTCACACACATTCTTCTAAGGACTTGAATATCACAGGATAGTGTAGGTCATATAAGCACATCCTTCAGAATTTCCTAAATATACCACAGCACATATCCCACATATGCCATGATAATGTTGGCCATCTGGAGTGATTGTTTTACTTTGCAGATTGAATTTGGAGATGAGATGCTAGGTTCTGTGCATAGGATATGTAATTCTGTCCCAGTTCCGGCCTTTGCACTCAATTCTTCCCGGATGGCTGTTTTCCTCAGTCAGAGGTAAAAATCTCTGTCAAACTCTCTCTGCATGTGATCATCCCCTCACAATCCAAGTAACAACAGCCCATCCAAAACTATGAGAGTAGTTAAGGGATGATACAGACATTAACCTTCCCTGGGTTGTGCTCAAAGAACATATTGCAGCCTCTTCCAAGAATGTTTGTTATGAGCTGTTTTCTCAAAATGGATGCTAGTCAAAGTGTGTATTCCTCAGGAAAAGGTTCATGCACTCTACAGTGATGATAGACAATCGGGTATCTGGTACGGGACTGTTGAACTCTCACTAAATGCATGTGCCTCATCTGCAGAGGTGTTTAGGCATGTTTTGGATTCCTAAGGTAGGGTAGATTAATGACACCCAATGACATTATATTAATACAGCAGTCAGCCAAATGGAACATAGATAAAATTATTAAAAATATTTTCTGCTCTAGAAACCCTAATGCATGTAAGACTGGGTTTGTGATGTCTAAGTAATTTCTTTTTTATTACTTATAATCTAATGAAAGCAGAAACAAAACAATCCTTGTTGGTGGATAAGGAGCATGGAGATTACAGGAAATAATTTGAAATCCTACTGAAAGTACTAGTCTGAAAGTGTGAGAGCTAACTACTGACACATCAAAGGAGTTTCTGTCAGCAATCATAGTGGCACCTAAGAAGGAATGAGATGTGGATTCTTCTGATCTGAACCCAGACTTCAAACTGTACCTTGTCAGTAAAATCCTGGGTGGTGGAAGAAGTTGTGGCTACTCTTTGCCCATCAAAGTCAGAATAGCATTTGATTATGCAATAGATTTATTTCAAGACTAAGTTATTTTATTGAATAAAATAGAGCTAGAATTAATGAGTACTATTAAAGAGGTGAATAAATCCTGAGGAATAAGGAAGGGAGCATGTGAAAATAAATTAGGATCTGTTAGGAATTTCATATACACGATTGAAAAGAGGAAACATTTCAATTGATTTCTAAACAAATGAGCAACCCGTAGGGTTGACCATAATGCTCATATGTGTATGTTCTGAAATCTAGATGTTGTGAAATTATAGAAGGCTATAAAGAAAGCAGCTGCAAAGTTAAAAAGGATTAGAGATGAAGGTATTGTTTAAGTTTTCAGCAGGTGTATAGTCATGAAAGTAGAAGATAAGCCATGTAGTGATGACAGAGACAAATCCATGAACTAATGCATGGTCAAAAATAATACAAAGGCTAGAAAAATATCAAAGCTGATGGAATAATAACACCAAGAAGAAAAGTACGAATGATTGAAACATTATTTCCTTTGCTCTTTAATACCAAAAAGTAATGATACTATATTTCTAGCTGAAAATACCAGGTAAGAGCAGTGTTAAGCTCCAAAGGGAATAACCTTACCTATTTGGAAATTTAAAGAAAAAAATATGTATCTCTGATTATAAAACCCTCATTATATTGCCTAGTTTCACTTTAGCCTGTTAGGGTTCTTACCAATCAATTTTATGTTTCTATAGTCTTTGAAATAAAAAAGAAGGCTAAAAATGGGATTGAATGCAGCATGGATTTGATAGTTTGTTGAAAAATGTTAAAGCAATAGAATAAGATAGCTCATTCTTCTTGAAAAATTATTTTCTAGACAAGAGAATTGTATTAGGATTCATGTATCTGGACTTCAACAGAAACAGTACCAGATGGAAATTATCAGCTTATGTGAAGAAAATGAAGATTTGTACTACGATAATTGATTATTTAAAGAATTGTTTGAGATGTTTTTCTCAATTTGTAATGACAGAGAGGAAACTATCAGAATTGACTGAGGCTAACTTTAGAATAGTTTACATGAGGAAGACAGACAACTATTATTTAATGCATTTATATGTGGGGGGTTTTATTTTTTTATTTTTAGCTTTTACTGAATTACATCACTTGACAATAATAAATTGAGAAACTGTTGTAAAAACAGAGGACTAATTAAATTCACCAGAAAAATGTGAATAATCTTGAGAAGTAAATCAGATTAAATTTAAGAGCATGAACTCAAAATTATCTGAAAATTGGATTTCACTTACAAATTATGATATTTTCAACTGAAAAAGAAGAAAATGAGAAAAGACTCAAGCTACCTATCTCTTAGTAGAGAGTGAAATTTAGTTCAACTCTTGGGTAGCACATTTTAGATATTTATACCAGAATTGATCATCCCAAACTCCTTTTGCAGTCAGCAAAGAGAAATAGGCACTTTTAGGAAGTGAGGACTTTAACCAGTTTTAAGCATCTGCCTTGGGGTGAGATGAATTGCACCCTGAGACTTTCTTCCCTCTGTGAAAGAAGAATAAAATTCTAACTAAGCATTTTAAAAAAATACAGTCTTCTTGCAGTCAAAAGAGTACTACCTTAGTTGACTGCAACATGCTGTCAGATGTGACAATGAAAATGGCAACTGAGAACTTAGGATGTATTGAATAAGGTGGTAGAAACAGTAATATTGAGCTTATCAAATACACGGATGAGACTTTATCTGAAATACTCTGAACAGGAGATCCATGACCAGAAGGATAGTTTTTTTTGTTTGTTTTCATATGAATTTTCATGACCTTTTCATGAATTTTCAGTTCATGAAATCAATTATAGTATATACACTTGCCTTGATAGTCCAAGAAACACAATCCTGTTAAAGTCTCTGATACCGTATAAAGGAAACTATTGTTTTGTGAAATATTTCAGCAAATAGAAATCAGTGTCTCCAGAGACAATGTGTAAAAATACCTTCGCAAATGCTAGTGCCTCAAGAAGAACAGTCTTAAGTAGAGAAAATGTTAAAAAATTGGCTACAAATTACATAAAACCTAAAATGTTATCAAATTTTGGGAGCATTCACATTCTAAAAGAAAGGTGGAAGTGAAGCTTTATGATTCAGTCCCATCCCTAATTAAAAAACATGATTACTATCTTTTATAATGAAAAATTACTTTCACATGAATTGTTTAATTATTTTCTACCCGAAGTTAAAATACTAATTAGTAAATATTGAACATGCTTGCTAATAAGTAGGATTTTAAAGTTATGTTTTAATACCTTTTTATTTCGTACTGTAATTTAATTACAAACATAAATTATACACAATAATTAGTAATATTGAGAGCTGGTACAGCAGGTTAAAATTTGCTTTACTGAAGTTTGCCTTTTAAAAGCAAGCTATGCAAAGTGGGATCTTGTGCCATACTTTGAAGACCTACATTTAGGCAGTAAAGGAACCTTGCAAGATGGCCTTCAAGTTCAGAACACCTATACTTCGGTGTTTATATGTAAATTTCTGTACATAAGCTAGTTGTGTAAGTTGCCATGAAGGTCTATAGAGATTTAATCAGTACAGTGAATGGATCTTAGAGAGCTTTTAAGGCCAAAGCCTGTAGAAGTGCCACTCCTAACCCACACGTAAGAGCAGTGCAATTCAAGAAACTCTAGGACATATGACACAATATGTGAAGCAGTAGCTATGTGGAATAAGCTGCGGCATTTCAAATGGTATTAGATGGAAGTATTTAAAAGGCATGTGGATGTGGCATTTGGGGATATGATTTAGTGGAGAACACTAGTGCTGGTTAATGCTTGTAGTTAGTGATATTAAGGCACTTTTCCAAACTTTATGATTCTGTGATCCTATGATACCTAGCTGGAGCATCAGAGCTGAACCTGAGAGAAGCACTGTGATGGACTCAAAGCTTACTACATCAGCAATGTTTAAAAATAAAATTTTCTTTGCAACACAGGTATATGATATGAAACTTACTGCTACAGGAGGCAAGAAGCTAAAACCAACTGAAAAATTCAAGAAAGAAATTCACTTGAAAATCAGTAACTGTAATGGAGTAGATACAGTGTCCAGCTGAATGAGCTATCTGTCCTATAGTAACTAACAGCATGCTGAAATTTTGCAAAAAATAGAAAGAACTGTAAGCAGAAGGTTATGAATTCTGGTGCTCCTTCACTGTTGTTCTTTGGAGGAGCTGTTACTTGCATCTTAACCAGCCTTAAATCTCCTAATGGATGTTATGCCTACCTTTCATCTTATCCAAAAGCCTCTTTTCCAGATCAGAGGCAAGACTTCATCCTGACTTTCTGTTGAATTAATTTGGCCATGCAATATGAACACTCATTGAAGATACCTTGAGAAGACAATGATATCCATTTTCTCATTTCTTCACCTTCTTTTATTTCTGTCTTCATTCTCACAATCTCACCTGTTTTCTCTCACTTTGTAGCTGCTACAATCTAATATCATTTATGTTTTACTGTACCACTCACCCTCTACACATACAGACATACACACATGTTCATGCACATAATGCACACACAAAGAATTAAAAGACCTTGCTTCTCTAATCTGTTTTATTTCCCCTATGCTCTTATACCCATATACTCCTTTCCACTCAAAAAAGCAGAAACAAATCAAGAAAACAGCAGTACCATCAAGTTGTGTATAAAATGAACCTAAGTAACCATGTAATTATTCTCACTCTATTGCTGCTGCTCTTTATTGCGCTCACTTATTGTGTCATCTTTCATATTGCAAGACTGTAGGCTCCTTGGGGAAGGGACCACATCATTTATTTTCGCTTTGAAGTACCTTCAGCACCCCAGGCTCTTTGCAAGTAACAAATAATAATAATAACCATTAATCAGGTAATGGGATCAGTAGAAAGCACCAGTCATTGGCAATTAAAATCTTAGTAACAGTAGGCAGGTTCCTACTTCACAATATAGAAAGACTTTTCTTTCTGCTCCTTTCTAATTAAGAAGCCAACTTGATTTACCCAGCATAAAACACAGGACCTCTCAATTGGCCTTCTATTCGCCTACACATTTTTTTCCCCTTCAAACTGAAAGGGTGAGTGAAATCTATCCTTACATTTAAGTGACCCATAGTTTCAGATAAATACCTGTTTTCTGATCACTCAGAATAGCAGAGGAGATTAAACTGAAGTTCTAGATTCAGTTGAGAGCACACTGCAATTGCTAGAGCTGAAGGAGCAGGTGATGTTATTTGATTTTGTCAGTTGCTATTGAAATCCAATGAGTTTTCAGCACCTAACTAGTATAATCAAGGGTGTCTGAATCCAGGATGACACAGCATTTCCATGCAGCTGGTAACAAGGAGTATTTTTATACTGCAGCTTGCCTTCACTGTTGGAAACAGGCAAATAAAGGCACTTTTGCTCTTTTTTCTTTTTCAAGTCCTTTGCTCGCAATAGTATAAGAAATGTTTTCAATAGCATTTCTAAATGACCAGTTGATATTAAGATTTTTTCCCCTGACTGGTAATGACTAGGCATATAGTCTACTTCTGCATATCATCTATTAACACCTTACTCTATTTTTGTCTATATCCAAAGCTGTCATATAATTATTCTTTACAGTTTTAATTATAGTAAGACGCCATATAATGTTGATGAAAGGCCTTTAATTTCACTTCTAGGACTCAGAAAATTTCCAGAATAAATAAGGGAAAGATGTTTCTTTATTGAAACAAATAAAGTGGCTTAATTGAAAATATTGATAGAGGCACACTTTAGGCACAGATCATTATGTAGCTCTAGTGAATACATCAGTTTAGTCTCCAAACACTTCCCATTTTTCCCAAGACCCATTTTTTTTCCTCCTCAGTTCTATCACTCTTTCTAGTGTAGTCTAAAGATTTATTCTACTTAGCTTTACCTATAACCATTTTCTTCCTCTGATCTGTCTATTCATATTTTGAAGACTAAATATTCATACCTATTAATATTCATATCTCTAAATAAATCAGATACTGAAATACTTGCATGTCCCTACTTTTTCTATATATTTTCATATCTAATAATTGGCTCTAAACTAAGGTCATTCTCTGTTTTAACCTTGTATTATATGTAAGCTCATAAAAGGCATATGCACATAGCTTCTATATATTTATATACCAACAGATAAAACCTAAATGGCTTATATAAATAAATTCTGAAAACTCATTTCTGCAGAATGCCAAGGTTTACAGGAGATAAGTAAAAAAATAAAACAAGTGAGGGAGGTGGAAAGGAGGACAATAAGTGAAATTTTTTTTCACAAATATTTATACACATACATAACAATCACAGAGATACAGATGTCTCTTATGCTTTACTCTTATTTTTTGTTCTTTTAGTCCAGCAACTCATTTATAATTTGTATTACAACCTCTTGGGAACACAGGACATATTTTATTTCTGCTGTGAGACACACAGCATACCTTTAGGGATTTGACACTGAACACCAATGTGGATGGCTTCATTTCTGTGTTTCATATTTCACATGCTGCCCTGATATTACTTCCCACAGCATGTAATTTGGAGAAAGATGTTATTTTCCATGTCTTTAAAAATTTGCCAACACAGCTGCCAGAAGATGTGGTTGGAGCATGTGGTAGCACACTTGTGATATTTTATCCAGAGTGCAAAAAAGTAGCATCAAAGTCCTCTCTCAGGAATTTTTTAAAAACTTGAAATCCCGGTTTGAATGGGAGAATCTTGAAGGATATCCACTTTGCTACTATGTGGTAGTGCTTGAGGTGTTTAATTTTACTGGTTCTACCCATTATGGTGGCTAGATTCACATGAGGTTTTATGCCCCGTTGATGTATTTTGTGCTTAATAAAATGCGATAATCCTCCTGCATTCAGCATTAGAATTATGAAAACTTCCTCTCTCATTGATTCATGACAAAATATTCTAAGTGTTGGGGAGAGTGGTGTTGGTGTGTTTTTTAGTAGTTTCCCTAAAGGGAGTATGTGAACCATGTATATGAACTTATCCATAAACTAACTGACAGAGCAGGACTGTATGTAGACTTAGGAAAAGAAGCAGATAGGGGAGAAGTTTACAGGACCATAGTTTTCCCCCCACTACTTGAGAGGGATCACACTTTTGGCAATTGGAGATTAGGGAAGAAGCAATAGAGAGAATTAAAAGTTCATTAATCCATTGCCTGCTCTTTAACCCTGAATTACTATGTATCTCTTAGAGTTGTACTTGATATTTGCTGTTTGACTGTTCTGCCCCTGAACCCTAAGTAATTGTTATGACATATGCGTGGTGAATGCTGACACTTAGCTGCTAAAGAGTCTGCATTCACTGCGTTATCACTGCAGTGCTGGGAGTGTGCTGGAACTCTTCTGTGATCAAGACTGATAGTGTTCTCGCCTACTGGATGTGGTATACACTTGCCCCTTTCTCCATTAACCCATGCACCAAATAGCTAAACCACGACATTATTTGATAACAAAGAATGCCTTTCTCGAAGCTGAAAAAATGCTGTTTTTTTTTTTTTGTTATGCTGCTTGAACTTGATAGATTACAAGGCTTCAGTAGCATTTGATTTACAACGTTACAGCCAAGATTCTTATTGTTAACATTAAGCAATGCTGTTGCAGGCAATGGTTTCACATACATTGTACTGCAGCACTGCACCCTTTGGTTGTGACAGATTTTTTTGCTATGCTACTCAGTGATCAGGCATATATTGAACAAAATCACTGAGCTGGGTTTTATAAATACATAACTGATGATTACATTCCCCTCATAGCCTCATCTGTAGTCTTATGCCTTGCAGTTCACTGCCTTTAACCAGCGTGTGTCTCTGATAATTGGTTTTCTTCTGGCATCGTTTCTGGAGCTAGTGTTGAGTGGGAGTATAGCGCAGGCTGTTCTTGTCCTTTCATGTGGGAGGAGATACTGTGATTTCAGCCAACACCCCAGCATTTAGCTTCTGAGCTGCCCAAAGCCAAGCTTTTCCCATAGTGTTTAAACAAGATTTATGTTCTGAGTTTAGGACTGGCAGTTACTTTACTGCCTGTTGTGTTGTGTTGTGTGAGCCAGTGCCACCGAGGGCCTTGCACCCAGCAGTGTCTGTGAAGGATAAGGTCACTTTTTGTGAGGCTTTCTTTGATCACACAGCTGCATCCAGCAGAGAAGGAGTGACTGTGGAGAGGAAAAGGGACGTGATGAAATTTCCCTTGGATCCTAAGTCGTTAGAAGAGGAATCTCAGTATTTGTCTCCCCTCTTGGCTAACAAACTAATAGCTAAAGGAAACTACTCTTGCAAAAACTTTGAAGAGGCTGATTTCCTTTGCTTGGCAATGTGCAGGAGCGCTTTTTGTAAAAAATACATGCTGCTTCTTTACTTGAAAAGATATTTGGTTTAAGGACTCTAACTCTGGACTGTGGCCTTGCAACTCCTTGTTCACTAGAGAAATATTTCTCCTGCCAACTTTGCAACCATTCTTATTCTTTCAAGATTTCATTTGAGTATTTTCTTCTCCATGGTTTCTTGTGAATACTTGATCCCAACATGCATTTATCAGATGTCTTCAGCCAAATGCCAGGGAATGAGGTATCTTTCAGCATCCTTGGTACATCTTTTGCTGCAAGACTGCAACAGTGTGGGAAGATGACTGGCAGTAAAATTAGAGAAAATTGGAAAGTTTTTTTCACATTACAACAGAGGTTATAACAGTACAGAAAATACAGGGTGAAATGCAGTTGCTGCTTCCTTGGCGGAACACGGTTGGCATGCACAGAATCTATTTCACAATGATTCTCCACACACAGACTGCAACCTTAAGTACATGTTGAGTGGGGCTAAAAGGAGGGTAGAGCAGGGCGAACATAGCCAGGCTATGTTGAAATCTTTGCAGGGATGGGAACTCAAAGGTATCCTGTAGCTGATAAACCTCACAGCATCTGCCAGCCAAGGGAGATAGGAGAAAATGTCTTGCTGCCAAACCAGCAACTGTTGATGAACGTGGTTCACTATAATCTGATTATAATACAACACACACCTCCAACCCAAAGTTACCAGCCTCCAAGGTACGACCACCCCTCACTGAGCAAGAGCTATATATTTTATCAACTATATCTTTAAGAGAGGAGAAAGAGAATTTTACACCAATCAATAATGAAAGTATGTATGACTAAAGTCACTCAAGCTCCACCTTAATGTAAAGAAATAGTACAAAAATTAGTTCGGAATGGGGAAAATTTGGGGAAGATTCTGTTGTAACTTCTGGGATTGTTTTGATGCCTTGGAATGGCTACCTAGAACAGAGGCTAGACAGAATTAAGAGGATAAAAGGGGTATTCATTAAAGACCTTCAACAGATATACCTTGGGCAGTCAATGGAGTTCACAGTTATACACTAATGCAGTATAGGATCTGAAAAATATATAAGCTAAAACTTAAGGCATCAGGTTAATGGGCTGAACTTGTCTTCTCCCCCATAGTGATGCCTGTTAATTAAAAACCATACTCTATATGTGCTGAATGACTGTCTTGAACTAGATTTCATTGGTGATTAGATCTTGTCTGTATATTATTTCAATTATATTTTTGCAGTCAGATTTCCTGATCAGCAGTCTTCAAACCTTAACCTGTCACAATTTTCTATTATCAGTGTGTTTATTAATAAAGTGTGTTATTCCCTTAACTGCTAAGTCTGAGTGTTTCAAGAGTGACAGCATTCAGCAGCAGCAGATGACACACTCAACTAAAATTGAAGAGACCCAAGAGGGGGTCCCTCTTTAAAGGATTTGACTCCGATATGCTGTTGACACATGTCCCGGAACAAGTTAGTTGAACTGCACTCCAATGCAGCAGGCTGATCAGTGGAGTCCCAATAATGGGACAGTGACAGGCTGGTCAGGCATAAGGGTGTCAGTTTTCCTGGGATGTTGACAGATTGATCAAACAAAATGGGTTCAAGGAAACCTCCCTTTCATGTGACAGTCAGGAAAAGTAACATTTCAGAACATGAAGGAATACTCTTTTCCTCTTGATTCTTGTATTCAGCTGCTCTCCTTAGATGGACCACAATCTGTGATACCCTAAAGATCTATCATATAGCTATAGTTCATCTGATAGTCTCAGCATATCACCTAGTGCAAGGTAACCTTAAAAATAACTTTATATCAATACAGATAGCAGCATAGCACAGCGTAATAAAAATGATAGAAAATATAAGAACAGATTGACTTTAGTTACGGTTAAGTAACTGGGACATGTTACAAGAGTCACAAATGAGAAATGAGCCAGACAGAGGTCAATAGACCAGCTTAGTTATCCATCAGACAGCTTAACTTTAGTAGAATAACATGACTAAAGAGTAGAAGTTTCCATACACAAATTAGGATAGCTTCATAATTAGAATGTCCTATTGTTTTATATAATATGACATTATATTACCAATAAGATAATTATTGAAGTTTATACCAAGATTTTGTTCCCCTGTTGCAGAACTTGTATTTATGCCAAAGTACCCATCTGGAGACATCCTGAGAACATCACTGGAATACAGTCTTTTAATTAGGGAAATTAGACAAGATTTCATCCCTATGTTGCTAACTTTTCAGTGGTCTTTAAAATAAAATATAAATATTTGAGTATAAGCATATTTTTATAAACTATTTCTATAGCCACAGATTTAATAAGCTGGCTTTTTATATATGAAGCAATATATATTCAACTCACTATGTTTTCTCTAAAGAATGCTATGATTTATTTATTTATTTACTTATTTATTTTGCAATTCAGACTTTAAATTAAAAATAAATACTTATTGCAAGGGGGTTATTTATTACTTTGTCCATCTGTTTTTTCTTGACAACTTCCTTAAATTCCCTGGACTCTTAACTGGGTCTGGAATTCAATAATATCCTTGGGCACCAATATTTTATGGTCACTTTTCTTGTGTAACAAGGCTCTTTTCAGTGATAGACTCTGGGACTACTCATGAGTTATTGATAGATTTGGCAACAGTAGGCAAAACCTTGCCTGAGTGTGATCGTCACCTTGCCAGTAGGTGTTTCCAGGAAGGAGCCATTTTGAGCAAATATCTTGATTGCCCAGTTGCCCTGAGGGTTCAGTCACACAGACGTGACATCTAGGTTTTGCTTGAGCTTCCTTTTCAGTTTGCACTCACTTATTTCTGTGTTAGTCTTCAAGTATGTTCCTTTCCGGGATTACTTTTAAAGAGCCTTCAGCTGCTGCTTATATTCATGTTGCTGCATAATGATCCTGTTCTTTAGATAACAAGGAATTTCTATTTCTCCACCTGCAGAAGCACCTAATACATCTTGCACAATACACAGTTTTGCCTTTGGCTTCCATAAGATTGTGATCAAGCTCTGAGCAGGCTTCTCAATCGAATTTTTAGAGTAAGGTCAACTCTTTTGCCTTCTTCTGGGACATCTGCACATTAGTTAGCATGCATATGGTGATTCCAGGCAACAATTCATAGTGCAGTGCATAAGACTATTGATACAGTCATGCTTCTAATATTAAATGCCTCTAGCTTCTAAATAAAAAAAGAGAACTGTGTTACTGATCCCTGGCCTGGGAGAAAAATGGCACTGACTGTTATTATGCTTTGTCCTTAAGACTAGCCCCTTTAACACTGACTTGTCTTAGAGCCATCTGTGGGGACTACTCCTAACAGAGACAGGAAATAAGCTGTCATTCATTTACCAACATGAAATCGGCCTTTAAAACTCCCTTTGTTACTGTAACCCCAAGAGGAAAACACACTACTGAGGATAATAACTTTCTTGCTTCTTGCTCTCCTCTCTGAAGGATCTCTGGCAATTCTGGACAAACTTCCAACACCTGGATTTGAGAAGAGAGCTGGGGAAGACATTTACAAGTGCTGAGAGTCAGTTTGAACCTGGGGTATTCATATCCCTTTAGACAATTCTGGCCCTTTGCAGGGACAACATCTAATAGAGAATCTTATCCTCCCACTAGACCCTCAAACTGATAAAAGGACTCCTCCATTCTTAGTGTATTAGAGAGGGGTCACACTATATTTGCTATGAAGAACTGTACTTCTGAAGGCCTGAGTTTTGAAATATAATATGATGAGCTCTGAAGGATCATACCCTTACTTATCATATTTTGAGACTTGATGTTTGTTTGTTTGTTTTCCTGTAAATTTCTTTTTTTCTTAGAAAGCTACACTACCCTCCTCTTTTTTATTCTCATCTGCTTTAAACATCCTCAGTTTAATTTCCCACTGTACTGCAGTTTAGTTCAAAGTGCCTCCTACATGTTTTAGATTTGTTTACATTCTTGTATACACGTAAGAGAGGCATGAAGATTGCTTAAGCATTCCCTTTAATTTATTCATAGAAATAAATTTCTACAAGAATCAGTATACTATCCTGAATATTTTACTTTATGTTTGTACTCATTTATCTGCATATTTGTACATTCTTTGCCCTTTTGTGGTCTTCTGTTTAAAATTGTTTTAAGAGAGCAAATGTATTGTTAAAATATTTTTTCCAAACTATGCTCTGCAAGTTGACTTGAAAATAACATGATCATTCTCCTTGAAGCTAGATTTTGTTATATATATTGAAACAACCCTTACCTTTGCATTGGATTTTAAACTACCTGATATAAATTTACCATTATGTTGAATAAAATGACATCTGGTAATTAAAAGATTTAGATGTGCATAAAATGTTGTCAG
Organism: Leptocoma aspasia; assembly: GCA_013399835.1. Taxonomy (NCBI): domain Eukaryota; kingdom Metazoa; phylum Chordata; class Aves; order Passeriformes; family Nectariniidae; genus Leptocoma; species Leptocoma aspasia. Next base: position 84,950 of record VXAX01000508.1, on the reverse strand, counting down.
TCTGAGTTAATAAGCACATAGAAAAGCCTCACGGGAGATTATCCCTAAGAGTTAAATGGTCTGTACTAGAAAAAATATATATCTTCTGAACATCTTGTGAACAATCTGAAAATGTCTTACCATGCTCTGTGGTACAAAGGAGATGGCTGCTACATTTTGATTTGCATATCTTTCCACTAAACCTTTTATTGGAAAGGGACAGAGGCTCACTTTTTATGAAGTCTTAAAACTATTTGTTGATAAAATAGAAACATTGTTATATATCTTCATAAGTTAACAGTTTCAGCAGGTATACTTCCTCCTGTAGATAGGAAAATTAAAAAAAAATACGTATGTAATATATTTCTGAAACCAGTTTTTAGCTAGCATAAATAGTAACAGTTGTAATCAAAAAGAGCTGGATTTGTTACGACCAGCATCCAATAGATTTCCAATTTAAGCATGATTTTACTTTCATATAAATTATCCAACACACTAAGTGGTTTTTTCATCATAAAATCAATATGATTTTCTAAAAACTGCATTTTATTAGTCTACAAAGTTACTTGAATGTTTTAGTACTATTTAACAATCAGCCATTTAGCACTTTCGTTTGAAATCGATCATTAAAGATTTGTTTTGCCTCACTACAACTATTTGTAAACATTCTCCTCACTTTTCTTGTGTCTTCATCCATATCCTGTCATCTTCACATTAGTTTGTAACCTAATAGAGTCACTCTAAAGCATCAGCAACAGACCTCTCATTAGAATCCCACTGATAAGGTGAACTGTCAGGTAATAACTGAGATAACTGGTCACACTCAAATGAATCATTGATTAAAAATTCCATGGAATGAAGATGCACAAACACTGAACCATGTCTCTCTCTTTCCTGCAATAAGGGCTAAGTGGTCAGTGCTCAATCACACAATTGAGACAAATTATCACTTGAGATAATCACTTGTAAATCTATCAATAACATTTGCCAGAAAACAGATGTAGGAAAAATTTTCAAATATTCTGCTAATATTCCATTTCAAACTGTTTAATAGCTGCCATCATTCAAAGCGGTTTTCTCATAATGACCAATGAAACCTTTTTTCCTTGAGGATCTGTGCCCTGTCACTGTAAAGATTTTTACTCCACTACTGACATACCCGTTTTTAATTCATTTGAAAGAAAACTTATTGTGGTCTTCTCTGCCTTCCTTAGCTGCACCAAACACAAAATGTGTTCCTTTCCATTTCATGTCTCTGGCATGCATTACAATAGTTTGATCTCTTTTCATGTGAGGTCTCATAAGCCTTCAAACAGTATCCTGAGTTTCTTTTTGTGTCTGCTGCTAATTGGGCAAATAAAAGCACATTCACATCTGGTTTAGAGCTACAGCTGTGGTGTCTGGCTAGCAAAGAGCACAGCTGGTCAATTCCCTGCTGTCCCTTAGGGAAGACATTAATAGATTTTCTGTCTTTACCCATCTCCTAATTTTTTTCTCAAAAATTCATTGAAACATGGCCTCTTTCAGATCGCTATTCCTTTATGAAATTTGCTTGGAACTGCCCTGTTATAATAAAGGTTTTTGCAAATGAAAAGATACAGAAAGAAAATAGTACTAATTTCCTTAGGAGAATGGTTTAAGAATAAAAATTTCTAAGATTATAATTTACCAGCATGGAAGTTCACATAAGCAGTTTATTTTCTGTGTAACAAAATGAAAAAGACTCTGCCTTGGTTGAATAGAGCATCTCTGAGCCATTTGATGACCCTCTATTAAGCTGACATTGGCCAACACTTGATTACAAGCCAGTCATTTTTTCTAATGTCTTAATTTCAATGGGAAGAATGCCTGTACATGTACTCAAATGGGACATGACCCCTCATACAAGGGAGGCCAGGATGTAAAAAAACTCCTCTCTATTATATTCCAGAATAGAGAAATCTGGAATCATATGCTGCAATTGAGGTCTTATAGCCCTATAGATGAGACTCCCAGTTAGGACTATCTGGAAATCAGGACATCTGATACCAATATCAGTGAAAAGGGAATGGATGGAGAATTATCACATGTAAGAGAGGAGGAAAACAGGTTTGGTTTTCTTTTTCTCTCAAAAAGATATAATACAGGATAACAATGAATTTTCTCTTTCCTTCAGTGCATGTTTATTTTCTCTGTTCCTATAGGTCTCAAAAAATTGTAAACAAACACATCACTTGCTGTATTTTTTCTTATACAGTTTACACCTTAATTAAAACTAAATCCCTTAAATTCTACAGATCCCATCACCCAAAGTTAGTATAGCTTGGAAAAAACTTATTTTGGAAATGACCACACTGATGTGATGATGACTACAAAACACTGTAATAGTTAAACAGCCGGAGGGAAATCCTCAGTCTGCAGGAGTTAATGAGAGCTTTTTCACTGACTTTGTAAGGTCAAAATTTTACCTCCAGCAGTCTGTCATCTGTGCTTATCACACTCTTCATAACTATCCCATTGTGAGCCACCTTCTTTTCTTTTTTTTTTTTTTTGTAAATTCTTATGTCGTATATTAGAGGATTAAAGGGCTATTACAAAGAAGTACCATGTTCAGAACGCTTTACCTGGAACTTTGGTTTAAGTGGTGTCCCAGTTCCAGAGTTAATTTTTGTAGTAGCCAGGAGGAGCCAGGACACAGAGGTTATTCTGTATCACCTGTCATAATTTTCTAGGGACAGTGGGGGGCTCACTTCCTGGTTGGAGTAGGGTGGCAGAGGGAGTGGTAGGGTATTGTTGGATATTTCCAACAGAGTTTCTTTTCTTGTACACTCTGTCATTAATATTGTTGCTGTTCATTTTCTTATCTTACTGCTCTTTCCAGTTAA
>VXAX01000508.1:23955-82098 GCA_013399835.1 Leptocoma aspasia | reverse complement strand
AGTTAATTGTTCTTATCTCAACCTGTGACCTTTCCCTTTTGTGCCTTCAGTTCTCCTCTCTGACTTGCTGCCAGGGGAAGGACAGGAGAGAGGTGTATGGTTTGGAGTGGTTTCAGTGGAAACACTAAATTGGAGTGTGGAAACTGCAGTGGAAACACTAAACCATTCCTATACCATGACAAGAAGTTATATACAGCTGGAGTATCAACATTTATTGATTTATGTAATATTTATCTATTAAATATATCTTTGTTCATATTATTGTATATTTAATATTTTTAAATAAGCGCTTTTGAAGAGACTTGGAAGATGTATTTAATCTAGGGAGAATGAAAGACAATGTTTTTGTGTGCTGAAGGATGGATGGAGCACCTCTCCTATTAGGAAAGTCTGAGAAAATTGGGATTGTAAGATGGTTAAAGACAAAACTTTGGGGTGACTTCCAGTACCTGAAGGGAACTAACAGGAAAATAGAGAAAGACTGTTTGCAAGAGCATGTAATGACAGGACAACGAGAATGGGGTCAAATTGAATGAGAATATGTTTAGTTTAGATATTAGGAAAAAAATGCTTTACTGTGAGGGTGGTGAGAGAGAGGAACAGGTTTCCCAGAGAAATTGAGTGGGTTCCCCATCCCTGGAAGCGTTTTAAGGGCAGGTTGGATGGTGCTCTGAAGCAACCTGGTCTAGTTGAAGGTGCCCCTTGCCATGGCAGAGAGTTGGAACTAGATGCTCATCAAGGTCCCCTTCCAGCCCATTGATTCTGTGATGATTGCTTTTGCTAGGACGAGACCACAGTTGATGCAAATGAAAGAAACAAAAAGTGTGGTTGCTGATTACTTTATAGTTTATATCCTTCCTACATATTTCCTTATGTTGCTCTTTTTCATGTGGAAACACCTGTGTATTTATAGCTCACTGTTATGACTTCATTGCTATGATTTCATTGCTTAAGCAAACGGACAAAGTCTGGGCTGTAATCTATGAACCAGAAGAGTGTATGGCCAGTGTATTAGCTAAGCTTCCCCATTTGCAATATTGGCTGATTTAGTTTTTTTCTTTCTTTCTTTCTTTCTTTCTTTCTTTCTTTCTTTCTTTCTTTCTTTCTTTCTTTCTTTCTTTCTTTCTTTCTTTCTTTCTTTCTTTCTTTCTTTCTTTTCTTTCTTTTCTTTCTTTCTTTTCTTTCTTTCTTTTCTTTCTTTTTTCTCCTCAGGGGTGATAATATCTGTTGCAATGGAGACAGCTTTCAAGTAATCAACCCTCTCTAATAAAGTCCTCCAATGCATGGAAGGTTCTGCCTCACTCAGTAATAAAGCCTGTGTAGATAGCAGACTGCTGTCCCCAGTTGCAGAATAGCACTGAGGCCTCTATTTCTCTGTGATGTAAAATGCCAAATGAAGCTAGGTCAGTAAATCACAAAGCAAGCTAATTAGATGGTACTGAGACATAAATGCAAAGCAATAACAAGCACTGACATTGCTAAGAGCTATGATCTTGCTCTCCACTCTTTGCTACAGAGTCCTTCTACTTTCTGTTGGGGGTGGAAGGGACAGAGGAGTGAAAACTTTGTGGTTTTCCTATAGAATAATATTATTCTTGTCCTTTCTTCTCTTTATAAACAAGGTAGAAAAGGTTCTTGTTCTCTTTTAAATGGAAACAAGTGGCCTACACACTGCACAATACTGAGTAAAATTGGTGAAAATTTACATTGGAGTTGCTTTTCAAAGTAGCTTAAAAAGTATAATTTGACATGTATACTTCAAATAATTATGCAACTTTTCCAACACCTGCAAGGACAAGGATAAATTATGTCAGTGGTTGAAAAGTGTTCTGCTTGCCTTCTTATTCCAGTAAAACTAGCAACTTGTTATTTGTTTTCCCCGCTCTAATAAAGTTGTCTTTTGCCTTTCTCTGTTGCTGGTTAACTAGTAAATAAAAGTGATGAGGTGGTGTCTAACTTCTTTTCCTACTCATCTGCATTACCATCTTCCTAAATGTTGCTGTGCTCTAATTCTCTCTTTTCATATCCGTATTGCTGAACCCTCATGAGTGATGCTGTTAGCCATCATGACCTGTTAATACTATACGAGAGAGAAAATTGACTTCCTCTTTCACTTAATTCTTTCAGGTGATACTGTATTTTGGGTTGAGGTTATTATTTTTGTTATTTTCAAAGCATTTAATGATATTTTTATGATGTGACATTTAAACATTAGCAACCATTAGGAAATATCAATAAGGCAACTGTGTTCACTTTTGTACTACCAGGATAATAAAGGGCAGTGATTGACAGAGGCAAAACAAAATGAAAACATACAAATCAGTTTTGAAAGACAGAAAGAAACAAACTTTAAGCTATGTGTTTTGGAAGTGCTAGGAGAGAAGCAATAATGCTTCAAAGCTCATATTAATACAGACTGCACTCAAGAGGAAGGGATCAAGATTCACAGATGCTCGTGTTTGAAAAAGAATGAAAAAAGTCAAAGGGTCCACAAAAGAAGCTTAAAGACTTTTATTATTGCATGGAAATTCATATTAGTTAGTCCCTTTTCTTCTAGCATAAGCATCCCATGGTAGTGGGTTTTGAATAATGGGCAAGGTGAAAGGTAAGAGAGAGAAGGAAAGTAGAAAGGGAGAGAGAAAAAGAGGGAGAAAGGGAGAAAGGGAGAAAGGAAGAAAGAGAGAAAGGAAGAGAGAAAGGAAGAGAGAAAGAAAGAGAGAAAGAAAGAAAGAAAGAAAAAGATCACCAATTCTGGCTCCAGTGCCAATCCAGATAGTGGGAGTATCTAAAGTCCTAGGGTGTGTTTGCCTGGACTTCATGGGGGTACCTTGTTATAGATGAGTTTTCCCTCCCTGGAGATAAGTTTCAGCTGCATCACCTAAACCTCATTTACTTTAAAATTCTTCCTTTCTCCAGCCATAACAAATATTGTGTTGTTTTTATTTTTAATTTTGTTTTTTTGTGACAGTTCCTTTGCTAGTGACATTTTTTAGCAGAAATGATCAAGTCTTGAGTAATGTTTATCTCCCTACATCACCCGTCTTTCATTCAGAGTAAATTTGGTCGTGGATAACTTCCATGTACAACAAGGTCAGGGTCACACTGAAATTGTGCAGCTATCACCAAGTATAATCAGAGCATACATGATCCATCTGCACTTAAACAAACTAAAAATAGAAGACGTATAATACTATTAGAATATTTTGATTAGTAACTTCTGTACAATGTTTTATTCAATAGGTTTCAAATGGGCATAACCTTCCTACATCTATAATGATCCAATACAGTTAGCATATTCATTACTGTGTTCAAGTTCCTTCATTCACTCTGTGATGCAAATTTTCATATTGTTCTGTGAACTGGGATAAGAGAAGTATGAACACAATGATCCTACAAACCCTCACATTTTCTAATGTCTCTTAAACTGCCTTTTTTTTAGTCTTGTTGAGTGTCTTTTATATTTCACTCACCAATGTCTAGTAGACTTGTCACTGAAACTCATTATTCTACATATTTCTATTTCACTGCCCTGGAATTTCTTTTTGTCTTAGACAAGGAAAAATCAGTAACAGAGTATTAACAGCTATCCAATATGACTGGGTATATTCTTGTTTTACATACATTAAAAGTTTCAAAATGAGACTTTTCTTATTTGTCAATAGTCTTCCCATTACAAGATGAAGTAATAATGGTTTTCCTGGGTGTATTTGTTCAATTGTAGTAGCTGGCATTCAATTTTTCTAGGACAAATTTAGTCATTCCATTTTTTGACTACTTGGCCAAAGAGGATATATTTTTAATTTCTATCACTGTAAAGTTACCAAAAGCAAAACACACCTGAAATCCAAATTGATGTCCATTACCATAAATAATATATTGTTGGTTTCCTTTGTGGCTAATAATTGAAACCAAGTATGTAATCATAAGATTAATGCTAAATCATGATGGGAAACAAAATTACTACTTACTGTAATAATCAGATCCCATCGTGATATAACAGCAAACTAAAAAGGAATCAAACAGGATTATTTGCAAAATCATGCTAATATTAATCAACTGTTCTTATTTATTGAAGAAGAGTAGTAGAATTCTTGACAGTTTCTTTATTCAGTTGACCACTTCATATAACAAACTCAACCCAGGTGATCTTTTTTAAGTCATCTGTGTGCAGGAGATTACAGTGGTTCTGTAGACTATGATCACCTTCGTATGCCAATTTACTAAACACAGGAATCTTGTATTCTGTTCCATTTCTAAAACAAATATATTGTCCATATAGATATCTTTATTGCAGAAATCTTAGACTCATATTATTAGAAATGGCTAAGATGTATTATTCTCTATATTGAAACATGCATTTTAGAGTCTAGCCATAGACAGAATTCCTGTTAGCTTATTATCACCATGTGAAAAGAATGTAATCATTCAGTAGAGCAAATATGTCACAGCACAAGAAACACCCAGAATTGCATCCATGGTCAAGAGCAAAGGGAATGTCCTAAAGGATGATTGAAATTTGGCATCTCTCAGAACAGAATCAAGTAGATATCACACTTAGTTCTTTCCTCAAAATCTCAATTACTTGAGAAATGATAATGTCCTGAGTCCTTGTCTCATAAAGAATTTTCTTGTATTTGGTGGCATACTATCATATACTCCAATTTTGACCCTGAAGACAGGTTTTTCCCGCTTTTTTCAGTATATTGCCTCTAATTTTAAAATTGTTTTAATTGCATTTTGAACATGTAACAGGATGCTATACATTCTTGGGACAATCAAATAAAGCAAGAAGATGAGAAGCAGAAAAAAATTAAATACAAGCACTTGGAATAATACTGTAATAATCCTTCTTCTGCCATTTATTTAGGATTGCTTGGACCAAGTACTAAGAATAACATAAGTGAGTTAAACTCAGAGGAAAGAAAGGCAGGAGATGTGTGGTTTTGATTCACGCTGTTTCTTTTACTTATAGAAATGTAGGAAAAAAAGAGGCTGGAAGAAGTAAATAAGGATGAATACTACAAATTTAATGGCCAATGAAGGAGGAAAATGTGAGAATCTGTCACTCAGCTAATTGCAAGAGAGCTTGTGAAGTTTTGGGGTTTTTTTGGAAGTTGTTTTCTGAGAGTCACTTCAGGGCAGGGTCTTCATAGAGTTGTCCTCTGTTAATAGCTGACACACTTTCATGATATTTGAGCAATATTTTTTTCAATGAAAATTAGGTTCAAGAAAAAATTTCCATTAATCTGTATAATATAATACCTTCTATTAATTAGTATCCTAAGTAGTTCATCTGTGTTATCACTAAATTCTGCATAAAGTGAAAAATGGAAAGGCATAATATATTGACCTGTAATTTTATCATAAATTCGTGCATACTATAGAGTCAATGACATTCAGAAACTGTATTAACCTTTGGAATAAAGTGAATCATCAAGACAGCAACAGCTGAAGCATATGTGTCACCTCTATATAGCAAGGTATGGAAAAATGCTTTCTTCCTCTGCATCCAACTAATGTAGAAAAATATTTCAGCTATGAGTAACAATGCATGTTTGTCCAGCAATATCAATCATACGCAAGTAAATTTTAAGTACTTACACCTACATTCAAAACAAAATTTGTGGATCATTTGAACGAGGAAGAAAGCTGGAACAACCTCACAAAGAAATTGGCTCATCACCAGCTAGTTCTATATGTTAATGTAATGAAGACAGATGGCAATAGATTTACTATAACAATTATTTCAGCACCACTTCTACTGTCTGCTTGGCTGATAAAGGTTTTTCGAGTATAACCAGAAAACATATTTTTTGAGAAATAGGATTATTTATAGGCAGGAGGGTGCAATTTCTTTGCCAACGACAAAGATATTTTTTGTCCATATTGATTCAGGAGACATTTTTTAATTAATAAACTACTGAGAAAATAATGGGGAAGAGCTAAGTACACTAGTTTCTGCTGATTTCATGTGGCAGTTGCCCTCTACAGAATCTGTTATCAGAGCAGGAGGAAACACCCCAAAACACTGACATTCTAAGTGGAGTTAGGAGAAGTTTTTACGGAAACCAGGAAAAAGTGATTGAAAGTTCTAGTGTCTGATACAGCATGGTTGTATAACCTTTCCTCCATACCAAAGCCACTGTCTGAAAGAACAGCAATTATCTGACCTAGCTGGAAGGAGGATCTCTGTTATCTGTGTTTCAGAAAGGTGAGACAATCAGGGTAAGAAATAGAACTGAAATTTATTGTTGAGTAGCCTTCTGAGATGAGAGAAAAGAGTTGATGCTTAAATAATACAGATTGTTTTCTTCTTTTAATGATGTGATAGCTTTTTATTTCTTTGTAGAAAAAATGGTTATGGCCTAACATGTGGGTGGTTTTCTTTTACCAAAAAAAAAAAAAATCTGTAATATTTTGTGTTATATTTTTAGTGCATCAAAAATCAGTTCTCATATACTCTCCATGTTTTAAACACCTGCCTGTACAGTGTTGAATCCCTGCATCAAGTTGTGTGTTTGCCTGCATTGTAAAGGTAAATGTGTTTTCAGCCTTTTCAGACATATATAACTGTACAGCTTTCTCATTTAAGGCCTCTGTATCTTGCCAAACAACCACAACAAACCATTTTCAAACTCCTTTTACCAATATTTGTGTGGCTTAGTATAAAAGAAAGATTTTGTCAAAGGCTCCTGAAATCCAGAATTTATTGAGGAAAGTGAGAGCGAACTACTGTTCACTCTATCATAGAGACAGCTTTTCCAAATAATCCCTATGTTATGATATTTGACTGATTCCAGTTATAAGCAAAAAACCCCAAAGTAAGTATTAAAAATTAATGAAACTTTATCCCCGCATCTTTCTTTTCTCCTTCAGTTCAAATATCACTTGATTTTTACATAAACTAGTGAATTATTTACTGGATATTTTCATCAGATTAATGGCTGAAATACAAATGTTACAAATGTTGTAAAATTGTTTACATTGAGTCACATCTTACAGTAGGAAATCGCTAACACTGAGAAACAAAAATTATGCAAAGATTCATTGACTAATTGACTGGAAGACAATGACTGGTCATCTAATGCTAAAATATGGATAAGGAAACCACATACTCATCAATTAATTAAAATATTGCAAAGTTGTTCCAATACATTATTCAATGGCAAAATGAATCAGACCTATGCAATCAGTCTAAATGGCCTCGGATATTATTATTAGGCTAGGTAAGATGTCCTTTTGCCATCTAAATATGGCCTTTTGCCTTGTGTAGAGCTGCATATTTCGTCCCAGTTAACAAATAACCAACCATGTAATACATGATCTATGTTGCAATTTTCTGTCACTTTGCTTTACATCTCCCCTTTATTTATGCCTGATTTACTCTTCTGTACCTAGAATATTCTAAAGTGAGAAACAGTTGCTCATATACAGAACTTCAATTAATTAGTAACCATCATGTTTGGTTTTGTATTAAATGCCATACAGTCTTAAGGAGAGTCCATAATTTACTTTTTCAAAAGTGACCTGTAATACAAAAGTTCACACTCTGACAGTTTTTTAGAGGGCAAAATTTTTCTTTCTAAAAATGGTGTGCCGCTTGAAAAGTTCATAAAGAAAACCCCAAAGTAGTAACACAGTATATAAAAATAATTATTTTTCCCCTGAATGCTTTGCAGAAACTACAATGCATCTATTGTCAACACAAAAGACACAGTTGCAAAGTGAAAAGCAATCAAACTTAAGAATCATAGTTCCAAAAGTCTAAGAAATAACAAAATTGAAAAACAATCCTTCTCCCCTAAAAAGGGTTTTGTAATGTATCTGGAATTTTTCATTTCGCTTTGTTTGCAGAAATTCTCAATAATTATTTGTGGAAAATAAACATTACAAAGAAGAGAAAAGAGAAACTGGAATATGATTCAGCATTCCCTGTATCAGCACAAGTTCCCAGAGTAGCAAAACATTAATAGTCCTTTGTGTTTTTCTTCAGTCCAACTGTACTTGAAACAAATAAACAACAGGTCACTCATTTTTGATATAATACTTATAATAGAAAGATGGAAATGTTGGCTCTGTACCTTCTATTCTAGTTGTAGAACCAACCACAATTGGTTTCAAAATTAAATAAGGTTGAAAAATCTGAGAAAGATTAAATATGTGATAGAAATATCTGGGAGAAACACATTAAGTTCTGTGCAAATTTTATGGGTGACTTTTTCCCATTTGAGATCAAAATTTGTCTCTATTAATCTAAGAACCCCTTTTACCTCTTCTCCAAGAATTACAGTGCTCAGGTTTAGTGCTATTGTAAACTAATATTGGGAACCACTGTAAGTGTTTCATTTTCCTACCGCAGCCAGTATCAAAACCTTTAATGGGAGGCAAGTAATCCACCAATTACAAAGTGTTCTACTCAGAAGTTCATTCATTCATTCTCCATGTTCATTTAAAGGTTACTTCTTAGTTTGTCACTCTATACATTTCCAAACAAACATAAAATTTTAAATTTTCTGCAGACAAACTATGTGTGAAACCAGTATACATCCATACAAACACTGTTCTTCTTTTTCTCTGATTATGTAGAGATGTATCAATTAAAAAAAATTGTCAATTTCCCTTTTTTAACAGTATTTTGTGATAGTGAATTAAATAGTTTAATTGGGAAATAAGCAATCAAAATGGCTGGGTTTATTATTAAATGTGTTATAGATTCATTTAAGAAACATTTTATTATTCTTATGCAATAACCATCATTATCATTCAGAAAAATGATGGAAGACTACTAAATATTCATGCAAAAATAAATTTTATTGCATGTATGGAACAGGCACCCTGAACTGATGGGTGAATCCTGCTTGCTATCTAAATTCTTGGTCAGATCTTTTAGTCCCCCAAATGAAGTCAGTTACAGTCCACTGAAGTGAAGTCTAAAATATACATAGAATATAGCTATCCCAACAGTATCAAAAAACCATGTAAAGTTATGAGACCTCTTATCATCAAAACTCTAAGTACAATTTATGAAATGTATGAGAAGTATTAAGCGCATTCTTACTATCACTGATTCGATAAATATTTTTGAGGGGATATTTTTCTCATCAATGTTTTAGTAAGTTTACTTTTCCTCACATCATTATTTAAATCTACTTAGCCATACTGTTTGAATTGCGGAAGAGTTGTATGGATTCTGTTACTGAAGTACATCAATGTTTGGTTTCATTTTAAATTTGAAGTAAACTTGAATATTCCATGAAATGAAGGATCAAAATAATAGTAAAAACATTTCATGCCAACATGATTCTTTCTCAGTGTTGACATTTTGTTTTATTTTACTTTAACAGAGTAGTCTAACTGAAAAGAAAATTGGAAATAAAAATCAAAACATTCAGCACAAGCAATATCTAAACATCACATTCAGTCAGTGATGAAGGTTTCTACTTTTCTTTTCTTGTGTGCATTTTTTTAGAAAGAAAACATAATCAACACAATCAACAGCATTTTACAAAGCCTCAGGCATTGTCCCAAAGTCTTGCCTTTTTATTTTCTTTTCTTTCCCTTTTTCCTTCCCCCTCAGTTGCCTAGAGGGGAAATGAATTCTTAGTCTGAATTATGCAGATGCACTCTGCCAACATTTAAGAAAAAATTGTGGAATGATGTTGCATAACAGAAACTCCAATGAGGACTCAACTATTTGGTAGTCAAAAGAAGTTTCTTATCCAGCTATCCCTTACTTTTATTTCTATAATAATTTTTAATTCAATTTTAACGCACTTTCAATTGTCTTCTTTTTTAAGAGAGACAAAGTAAGATTTTAACGTGAAATCATACTGACTAAAAGCCATATTACTAGAGTAAACTGAGATATTGCATTTTAATATCTTCAGTAGAAATTGGTGGACTGCACATTTAAAATAAGTTTGATACTGCTCAAGATATTATCTATTTTTATTTGTCAGCTAACTGTAAGGTAGATTATCTTGCTTAGATCTGCAGCCAGCAAGAAATTCCAAGGGCAAAAGTGGATATTGTCTAAAGTTTAGATGCTATAGGAGAACATGTATATAATAATCTGCATATTTGGGATGAGTAGAATTGCATTTATCTGTTTCAGCCCAAATACATCATCATTTCCACATCACTCAGAGCTGAGAAAGCTACTATTTTCTATTACATAAGTGAAACCACAGACATAATATTTAGCCTCCTAATATTATTTGCTCCTGTATTTTTTAAGTGATTTTTATTTTGTCTGGAATTTTTGTGGGGGGGTTTTGGGGTTTTTTGTGGCCTTTTTTTTAGTTTTGTGCGTTTTTTGGGGGGGTTTGTTTGGGGTTTTTTTGTGTGTTTTGTTTTGTTTTTTAATTGCAGATAGGATATAGTGTGTGCAGTTTAATTTCCTGTACATAACTGTAAAATGCGCAGATTTTTCTGTTTTGGCCTCCATCTGCTGTTCCAGAGGATGTGGTGTTACATGCACAGTCCCTGTGCAGATGTATCAAACACTCTAAAAGTCTTAGTGGTGCAAGGACCTTACTTTGCTCTTGTTTAGGCAAGTAATTCAAGCCCTTGGTTTCTGAATCTGAAAATTAACTCAGTTTTGCTGGACATAATACTTTGTTTTCAAGTTTCTGGCCCCAAAGACATGGTCCTGAAATAAATTTAAATTCCCAATTAAGATATCCTAAAATTTCTTTGAAATACTAAATGTCTTAAAAATGCCTTTGACTTAAACACTTCCCTTCAGCAAATGACTAAGGAGTCAGCCTTCTAGGGATGTACCCACCTAGGATACATTCAGTCTTACTCTTTTTATTGAAAAAAGGTATTTTAAAAGGCAGGATTATTTCTGTTCCAGCTCTGTAATTGCTGCAGTTGCCCTTTTCTTTGCCCTTTCTAACTCCACTCTGTCTTCTTTGAAATGTAGAGAAAACACAGATGTGCAGTAGCCAAGATGTATACAGTCCAAGATATTCTACAGGAGCAGATCATCTTCAGTGCCACCATGAGGCATGTAAAGGACAATGAGAAGATCAGGCACAGCCAGAAAGGGTTTATGAAAGGCAAGTCCTGCTTGACCAGCCTGATCTCCTTCTATGACAGGGTAACACATTCAGTGGGTCAGGGAAAGGTTGTGAATAGTCTCTCTAGGCTTCAGTAAAGCCTTTGACACCTTCTCCTTGAGAAACTGGCTGCTCATGGTTTGGGCAGGTGACTGTTCACTGCATAAAAACTGCCTGCATGGTCTGTCAAAGGAGTGGTGCAATTAAATCAATTTGGTGCCCAGTCACAAGCGGTGTTCCCCAGGGCTCAGCTCTTGGGCCACATCTATTAAACACCTTTATCAATTATCTGGATGAGGCAATTGAGTGTACCCTCAGAAGTTCACAGACGACAAGTTGGGCAGGAGTGTTGATCTACTGGAGGTCAAGAAATCTCTACACAGGGCCCTGGACAGGCTGTATTGATAGGCTGAGGTCAGTGGTACAAGACTGAATAAGGCCAAGTGCCAGGTCCTGCACGTGGGCCACAACAACCCCAGGCAGCGCTACAGGCTGGGGGCAGAGAGGCTGGAAAGCTGGCTGGTGGAAAAAGACCTGGGGGTGCTGGTCAGCAGCAGCTGAACATGAGCCAGCTGTGACCAAGGTGGCCAAGAAGGCCAGTGGCATCCTAGCCTGGATCAGAAAAGGAGTGAACAGCAAGACTAGGGAAGTGATTGCTCCTCAGCACTGTGATTGTTCTCAGCACTGATGAAGCCGCCTCGAGCACTGTTTTCAGTTTGGAAGGTATTTAAAACATGTAGATGTGATGCTTAAGAACATGGATTAGTGGAGGTTTTGGCAGTCCTGGGTTAATGATTAAAGTCCGTAATCTTAGAGGTTTTTTTCAGCCTAAATGATTCTATTGTTTTCTAAGATAACATCTTCTACATTGTTTTCCATCCCTTTGTGATGGTGCTCAAGAATATTTTTGTAATTCTTTGATTGCCCTAATAAGCTGATGTTTCTAGAAAACAGCAACTTTGACATCAACATTTCTATTCTAGGTTGTGACCTCCAGTTCAGAGGTCAGGAGATGTGACTTAGAAGTGTTTTCCCATGACATATCATCCTACATTTATTTACATTTAAACTCAAGGATTTGTTGTCACCTGAAAACATGAAGGTTTCTCTGCAGACTTCTACTTCAAGTCATTGATGAAAATGTTGAATGAAACTAAACCTCACACTGATTTATGGAGAATCTATTAGTGATCCTTTTCCACCCAGAAAGTGAACTTGCTTTGCTCTCTTTATCCTCATTTCAAACCAGAAAAATGGCCTTTCCTGTTAAAATTTATTTTTGTTACTGAATTTTATTCACAGAATTTTTCAAATTCCAAATGTTTTGTCACCATCCTATCTCTCTTATTTGTTTGCTGTTCCAAACCTCATCAGATAGCAGTAGGGGTTTTCGGGGTGATTTCCTATTTCTGATTCTTTCCTAACAGGAAAGAATCCTTTCTGATTCTTTCCTATCAGATTATGTTTTTCCAAGTTTTCATTATTTCAGTGGTTGCAACTTTTTTTACTGACTCTGCCAGATGGGTACTCAGGAAAGAAGCCAGGTTCATATGTCTGCAGTTCCTAGGATTCCCCTCAGAGCCCTGTCCACACCTGTGAGTTACATTGGTGACCTGCCAGTCCTCTGGCACAGCTGCAGTTTGTGATGATGTCTTACACATTTTGGCTTCTGCTTCTACAACTTCACACTTGGGTTCCTTCAAAACTCTGTGGTGAATGTCAGGCAGTCCTGGTTACACATTAAAAAAGTATCAAGCATGGATGCCCCCCAATGCCTAGCTGTCTGCCTGGGTTTTATTTCAAATATTCCTCTGTTATCTTTTAGTTTTTAATGCCAGCAGCCTTGTTTCACCTTGATTAAAGGGAAAATTTTTCTTCCCGTGTAGGTTATTTTGTTTCCTTTCCTAACATTCTAAATGCCCCATCTCTGTATCACAATCCCATCCATTCTTTGAGATGTTTGATTCCTCCTCTCTGCCTCCTGGGCCTCACATGTGGGACTAGAGTTATTTCATGGAATCCTATGGTGGAGCCCAAGGATGTTGATCTCCTGGGTTCGAGCTCAAGTTTAGTCTCTAGAATGTTTTTCCTATGCCCCCCTGTGTCATTAACAATAAGAACCACGGAGCATCATCCCCAGCTGCTTTTCTGAACATCTTGTGAAATTCACTGCATTTGCACTCAGCAGGTGAATTACCATCCAGTTTCTTGAGACATTACAAACCCACCTGTCTATAGCCAATAGTCAAATCTCCCACTGCCATCACCCACTTGAGAGCACTCTTCTGATATGAGATTATCCCCTGAGTAATAAAAACCACACCAGTCCTAAGAGCAGAGACAGGAATAATTATGCTTTAATCAGTCAAAATAAACTTAGGGAATTTCTCACAATTAGCTTTCTGATCAGTGAAACTTTCATGCAAAATTCCATGACAATGAACTTTTAAGAAAAAAATTAACTCCATTCCAGCCAGACCCAGTACAGATATAACTGCATACTGTATGGATATACATAAGTATATCCATATACACATGTATGTACATCTAGAAGTGTGCACTTTAAAAAATGTTCAAGTTTATGTAATAGAAAAAAATGTTGTGATATATGTTGGAACTCATACAATTTGGGGTATTTTTTGACTGGAATTCAGAATAGTTTATGAGATATTCCTTATATAAAGAATATCTTATGCTTATGAGCATTTATATGCTTGTAAAAATTCTTATTAGAAACAAAAATTTCATAATAATGTGTCTCTGCAAGAGTAAGCACTTACCTCAATGAATTAAATTTCTCTTTTTTCTATATCCATAGCCATGAAAGTTGTGTTCATCAAGTCGAGAATATATAACACTTTGTCATGGATGTCAGTAAATGGAATGGTTCAAGACTGCTCTCATACTAAAATATATGCACATTTCATTTTTGTAAATTGTACATATATTTCAAAATGAGAGCTATTTGTAAGTAACTTTAGCAAAATGAAAGCTAAATTCATCAAATGTGTTCCTGTCTCTGTGAACAATCCTCAGAGTTTTCAAAAGATGAAACCAATATTTCTTTGTACCAGATTTCTCTGTATTGGGTTACCTAAATCTAAAGGATAGTAGAAATAATGTGCATGACTTCCTTTTAAAGTTGCTTAATATAAAAGTAGCAGTGACTAGGTCTCAATGCTTTTCTATGCAATTTACAGATCCTAATGAATTCTCATCTAGCACAAATGTGATTAGAAATGCACTAGGTAAAGGAGATTGATCTCTGCAATTGTTAATGAAACTGAGCTGAAGAATAGAAAAAAAAAAAAAAGCTGCAGATCCAGTTTTTACTGCCCAGAATTTTGTTCACCCTTGGAAGTCCATCTCATTTACCATGCATCACGACTGATGTAGTATCGTGAAAAACCTTTATCTGGGAAGAAAGGTTATGAAAATCAGGATGCAATGAGGACTTGGGATGTTTCCACAACTCTTCAGCATGCTCTTACTATTAACTTGCAATTCAATAAACTACCTTTTATGAATGTTAACATAGCAGTTGTATTTCCAAAATTCTCTACCTTTTGTTTTATTTTCAAGGAGAGTTATATTTAATCAAGATTGGCTAATGACCCAAGTAAAGACAACATTAAAAATCAAATTTCAATACATGTAAAAAACAACTGCAAATAAACAAAAAGTCAAAAAGCAAAATTATATATAGCAATAGTATTATTAATCTCTGATAAAGCAAACCCCTTGTACATGTTCCAGAATCAGAGGCAGAAAACAAACAAAAAATCAAGAAAAAGTGGTGTACTAGAGGGGAAAAATAATGTCTCACAACAATTTATTTGGCAATCCATAGAGAGCATAGACCTTACCCTGTTTTAACAACTAATGAAATATTAGTTTAAAGTGCCCAGAGACATAGACATTTCAAATGCTACCACAGTTGCCAAGAAGCAGAGGTTTCTGCATTTGTAAGGTTGTTCCTTGAAATAGAGAGGTGGTTTTAAGGCAGTCATTTCATTCATTTAAGGGGTTCACTGATCACCACAACTCATGAAAATTTAGAAATGTCAAGTGTTTGTGAGATAAATTGCTTCCTTACAGCAATCTCTAATTATATGTTATAGATAAATTAAAGAAAAACACAGTTAAGAGTAAAAACAAATGATTGGTGTAGATCCTGTTCTATTTATAATTCTTAACAGTGTACCAATTTCATATGAACAGTAATAGGACAGGAAAAAGTCTTTCTTTTAACCGGTCTAAAACCGCTCACTCATATTTTTTTCTTTTTAAGTCTGGATTTCATTATACTTCCTCTGTCTAATGATTTGATTAATTATTTCAGTCGTAGGGTTTTTTTATGTGTGCATGTTTTGCAAACTCTTAGCAGTAGAGAAGGGCAATCTAGTTGGGGTTACTTATATTATTTCCCTTAAAGATTTTTAAAGTAAAAAGACTGCTGTGTTGTTGTGAATCTGACCTAATGCACTGATTTTTGCAATTTCCTGAAGACTGTCCACACTGAGACTGACAGATCCTTGTGGGACTCCTTAACACTGTGAACATATGGACCACAAGCAATAACATCCAGAAAGAGTTTTGCTTTCAGAAGAATTAATGCATATACCCCAACCCAAACCTACAGATTTCAGAATTAACGATTTGTCTCTTTTCTTCTAGCTGCTGCTCACCAGAGTTTAGGGGTGAAAGGCTGGTGTTATGTGCTTACACGCCTCTGATGCATTCTGTGGGGTTGTCTCTGATTATACTGTATAAATTTTTCACTGTTTATTAGGTTTTGACTGAAAGACTTTTGAAAGAGCCTATGCATCCCTTGACACCCAAGGAGCTATCTGGGAATCAGATGAAAGCCTGGGATATCCATCTGGAGGTGCTGCTCCTCTCTACTGGCCCTCATCCAGCAATGCTGTGTTTCCTGGCAGTTTAACTCCAAAAACTGTGCTACCATAACAAGTGTTTATATTGTGTAGGACTATGGGTGCTGACAAAATAGTACAGTTTGAATCTTTTTTATTACTTTAAAAATTGGGCTCAAGGTAGATTGTGAACAACGGATGTTGTCTAATAAAAAATAACTTTTCCTCTTTGCATGCTAGCTATCCAGTGACAAGAATCAAATGAAATAATGTCAGCATAGATCCCTCACTCTTAAAAGATTCTCCCCATCTCAGTCATGTATTTATGAGAAAGAAATTATATTTTCCTAAATCAGGACAACTCTTTCACATGCTATATAGGGCAGGAAAGGAATATTTCTTAAATTTTTTTTTTTTAATGGCTGAAGTGTACTCTGGAATGTGCCTCATCCAGTTGGTTATTTCATCTCATCAATTTGGTCCACACTATATTTTCATTATAGGCACATTAATTACATTTTGTTTCTCCATCTTGTTTTCAAACGAACAAACAAAAGACCCTCTTGAAAATTATTGTTGTTGGCAGTGTTTTGCCTAAACAAAAAAGATACTTCCTAATCAGAAAATGCTGCATTTTTCTGTGAAAATCTTCTCACCACAGTAGGGTTTTATGTGTTGTCAAAAGGAGGAAAGAAGGAGTTATTGATGCTTTACAGTTTTATGTTGCAACATTATCTATTTATATCAAAATAAATTTTTATTTTTGTGTGTTTTACAATTATGTCACCATAGTAGCTTGCATAAACAGTGTTTAGATTTCAGTGGGCTTTCTATATTTCTATATTTCTAATTTCTATATTTCTATATTATTTGTGTATTTCTATATTTCTATATCTATATATAAAAGATGCTTTCTATATTTGCAAAAAATAATTATGGTGATACAACGAACAACATCAGTGAAATGTTTACACCTATGCTCACAGAAATAGGTTGTGGAGAAGCTTTTGGAGTAAAAGAATAACACTAGTCACAGTGGCTAGTCTGAATGTTCTGGAAATCCAGGCATTTGTATCCATATGCGTTTATTCTGTTTAAAAGTTCACCAAATGCATCACACAAACAAATAAAGTTATGGTTGCTCCCCAGAAGAAGTTTATAAAGCAGAGTCTAAATTTGTTTCATTGAAATTTATGCTTTTGATTTAGTATCTTTGGGGCTGTTCTCTTGTCCTATAACCAGTGGGGACATCAAGTCTTATTTCTTCTCGGGAGAGTCTTTGTAGCCTAAGGGGAGGCTACTCATAAATCTAATTCCTCAGATCCCTAAAGCTTGGTGGGATGAATCTGGACCTTGGATTTGGCAGTTGGGATTGTCAGTATTGTATGACAATGCTGTGCAGGATTAGGCTCGCAGCTTTGCCCTATGTGAAGTCAGTGGAGCTCCATATGGTTGTAACATTTTGCCCACAGGCAAACTATTTAAAACTGGGGCCTGAATGTTATTCTATCTCAAAACAGTGGGGCTCTGTGTTGGTTCATTAGCTCACAACGTGCTGCCAATTTGAGGGTAGGGGTTTTAATTTGAACTTATTTACAAGGTAAATTGCTTCTGGAAGTGTTGTTTGGTTTTTTTTTTTTAACTGGTTGGAGGGCTTTAAGGTGAATTATGATAAAGAACATAGGAGATCTAAAGATGAGACTGATGAAAAAGGACAGCCACAGAGTAGAGAAGTCAGTCTCTATATCCATATATACATATATTGATCATTTTTCCTTATCTGTCTCTTCATTTGCATTATGCAAGAGGTGAAGCAAAAAATATTACTAGAGCAGCTACAAATAACAAAGGCACATGGTTCAATACAAGCTAAATCAGTTGTTTTTCCTTATGCTACCTCAGCCACAAACTCTGTTTAATTTGTCTTCATTCAAGAAGTTCAGTATCTCACATTTATGTAGTCTACCAGCATCAGGCATATTCAAATCACTCATTAAAGTCATTTCCATCAAGCTGCTTCTGTGTACTTCACAATGTATCATCAATCAAATGCTGTCAGTCTGAGTCAGCTTCAGCTCCTGTGCTGAATCATGCTACAGACACTAGATGGACTGAAGATGGCCACAAGTGTACATTACGAATGTCAAAGAAGAAAGCTGTAGAAGGAAAGCATTTCCACCCTGACACTGAAAAGAAAGACAGCTGAGTGGATTTGATAATCTGGTGACAACCTGTTGTGTGGAGCAAAAGCTGGTTTGGGATTCTGATTAAAGCAGAAGCTGTGCGAAATGTAATAAGGTAAAAATGCAAATGTTGTTCTATTTTCCTTTGTTACCACTAAGTAACCAGAGATGCAACAGTTACAGAGCCGAAAAGAACATGAATAGGGGACCATTTCTCTAGCACACCTAGGCAGAAAACTGTGCTAAAACAGGTTGAATTTCCCCTTCATTTTCAGTATCATTTTCATTGAATTAAGAAAAAAAAGGTAAATATAAAGATTAGTCCCACCAGGTTGCTACAGGGCTCAAACATGACTAAGAAAACACTGCAATTGCAGAGTTACAGGTTTATATTTACTTATGCTTGATTGGTTTCCTATCACAGGGCTCCTATTTTTTATTTCAGTGCTATGGTTGCAAGAGAGATTGAGAATTTTTCACTTCCTTCCGACCCATAAATAACCTAATGGACAACACTGAGATTGGATATCCCCATGATGATAAGAATATTGACTTTTGGCATTTGCATTGCTTGCAGGAGTTTCATATTCTGTCTGGATATAAGAAAGGCAAGTTTCACAAAAAAGATTACATGCTTTGTATTTCTTGTATTCCAGATGAAGGACTATGCCTAACTTCTTTGGATATACATTATCCAACATAAAATACATTTTAGCTGTCTCCTGATGACAAATGTAGACCAAATATTATTAAAGCTATTTTATTTAATAATTAAGAATTATAATACATTCATTTTAAAATAAAATAATGTAAGATGCCAATGCTATTTAGTTATTTCAACAACAATCAACAAGAACATAGAACATCACGACATTGACATAAATATGAAGAATTTGTAGAGGGGGACCAAAAGATATACAAAATTCTTGTTTTGTTCATTCCTTCATCTGTCCCAGTTTTAGTTGCACCCACTTTTTCAGTCACACCAGGATTGCCTCCTGTGCTCAGGTTCTCTTCTGGCTTTGTGATCTTCTAAGCAGATTAGTGTTGCCTATGATGAGCTCTAGTCAATATCAAGCACATGCACTCCTCAAAGTTGTGTATCAGGTAGGGATAAGAAGCATACAAAACCAAAAATAAAAAGTGGAAAGGTCGATCCAATTGGTTTTGTGCTTCCTATTATATGTTTCTGGATAAATCATGATAAAGGAGCAAAAGCTGTCTTTTCATAACTTTCACATTGTCACAACGGTGCCTAAGAGAAAATTCAAGAATCTATCCCCATATTTAGGTATCATATTCATAAATTTGTAGAGATAGCTAGCAAGTTAGGCATCCTCCCCTCAAAAATCACAAATAGGGGCCAAATTAATTAAGTGTTCTGAGACAACAAGCCAAGGATGACAAGTTCTGCTGAACTTAATACGATGAATTGGATTTAGAGCACTGAAAATCTGTTAACACCATTCTTCTGTATCTACCTAGTCAAATATAGAACACTTGAGAACTCTTCTACAAACAAGCCCAGTGACTGAAGTTGTGCACATAGTAAGATTTTTGGGAAATTCACGCAGCATGTGCATGAGTCTTATATGGATTTCCAGATGTTCATGTTAGATTACTCTGTTTGGAATTGAGCTGTGTGTGGTGTTTGGCAGATCACAGCCTAGAGGAGTCTGAAGGGAGATCTCATCGCTGTCTTCTACAGCCTCATGATGGGAAGTGGAGGGGCACGTACCCATCTCTTCACTCTTGTGATTAGTGACAGGAGTCTAGGAACCAGAATGAAGTTGAGACAGGGGAGATTCAGGTTGGCTATCAGGAGAAGGTTCTTTCACCCAGAGGGTGGTTGAACACTGGAACAAGCTCCCCAGAGAGGTAGCCACAGCACCAGCCTGTCTGGGTTAAAAAGTGTTTGCACAATGCTCTCAGGCACGTGGTGTGACCCTTGGGGTATCCTATGCAGGACAAGGGGTCGGACTCAATGATCCTGATGCATCCCTCCCAACTCACTATATTCTGTGATTCTATGATTTCATGAACTTAGTAGATTAGTTTGATTTTTTTTATTGGTCTCAATACATAGTTTTTACTTTACAGCCATCACAGTTCTTTGTAAGATGGCTACTTTCATTTTCAAGTATGAAGTTGAAATTCTAATTATTATTTAGAGCTTTTTTCTTAACACTTTTGAAATTGAAGTATTTATAATTTATATGTTCAATGTTTTTCCAGTCAACAAAAAAGTAGCAGTTTTTAATGTCCATAGCTAACAGCTTTGCAGTTATTTATGATAGCAGTGATTCTGCATGCACAGAGTGGCCAATTAACAAGACACTTGAAATACTTGCTAAGTGAAGATATTTTGCAGTAGCTATTACAGGTTAACATACACACATGAAATTGTCTACTGATTATGGAGCAGCTGAGATACAAAGAAGTGCATGGAATTAATCAGAGGTGGGACATCCTGTTGGAATTTGGATACAGGAACTCTGCTACACTGCTGCCCTTTTCTGTCAAGTGACATAGACATCTGATTAGGCTATGTGATGGCAAAAATTGATATACAACTGAGGTTTAAAAACTTTATTTCTCAAAGTAGGTAAATTGGAATCCTATGTATTTGCTTTCAGCTTGTCCTTGTAACTCCTCTTTCAGTGCAGGAGAATGAGATTCCTTTCTGACCCTGCTTAATCCATTTATGTTGTGAAACTCCACATGAAAACTGTGTCAATGAGGACTGAGAATTAAAAAAAAAAACATTTCTAATACAAACTCAGCGTTTCTACTCTGGAGTTGCACTGTTGTAGATCAAGAGCAACTTCACTGAATTCAGTGGTCCTAATTCCCCTTCCACTGACAAATGATACTAATTTCTCAGTCAGATCATAATCATGGCCTTAATCTGAGAGGCTGTAAATTTAACTAAAATGTGCCTCTCTGACTGTCTAATGTGCTTGGTCTTTCTCTATGCTTTTAATATGACATCCTGACATCCACCTCTCTTCCAATAATATACTATTGTTTAGTTTTGCAGTCCTCTCCAGAAAGCTGTTAGTGGAATGCAACTGTAAAATGTGGGGGGGAGACGAAGATACTACACTGTTCTATCCTTCTCAATTAACAAATGGTACTTCCCCTGATACTACCATGTGGGTTTACTTTTTTAAAAGCCTACTTTATATATTGAAAGACTGGAAAACAGTCTCCCTGGGTAATTCTTTGGGCTGGACAACCCCAACTCTCTCAGTTTATCTTCACAGGAGAGGTGCTCCAGACCCCTGACCATTTTCCTGGACCTCCTCTGGACATATTCTAAAGGCTTCATGTCTTTCTTATGCTGGGAGCCCCAGAACTGAACACAGCACTCCAAGTGAAGTCTCACCAGAGCAGAGGGACAGAATAACCTCTCTCAACCTGCTGGCCACCCCTCTTTTGATGCAGTCCAATATATGATTGGCTTTCTGGGCTACGAGCACACATGAATGGCTTAGAATTAATTTTTCATGCACTAATATTCCCCAGTCCTTCTCGGGACTGCTCCCCATCCATCTGACTCCCAGTCTGTGTCAATATTGCTGGTTGTCCTGACGTGAAGGTGTAGTTTTACACTTGGCTTTAGCAAACTTCATGAGGTTCATATGCACTCAATCCTCAAGACTGTCAAGGTCTGATCTGGACGGCATCCCCTCCTTCCTATGAATCAACTGCACCATTCAGTTTGGTTTTATCCTCAAACTTGCTGAGGGTGCACTCAATCCCATCTATGTCATTAATGAAGACACTAAATTGTACTGGTCCCAGAATAGAACTTTGAGGGACACCACTCATTAATGGTTTCCACTTGGATCTTGAGCCATTGCCTGATACATCCTGATGCACCCTTAGGTGCAACAGCTATATATATAGACAGATGGATAGATAGGTGCAGATATATAGGTATAGGTAAAGCCCTTTTCTGTTGCTATTCTCACTTTCTGCTGGCATTGTCAGTTAAACAATTCCCTTTATTTCACTTAAAAGAGGTTGAATTAATTTGTAACTGTCTCAAATGTACAGAGAAGATTTGTTACTACTTCAGGGGGATTTAAAGACACAGAAGAAATGTCACAGAATTGCAAAGTATGACTGTTATTTGTGCAGTCATCCATCCCACAGTTTAGAAACACCTGTGAACATTTGAATAGTTTAGTCAATGATTTCCAATTATATCCATAGATAAGTGAGTCTACTTTGCCAGAATAACTAGTCATTTCAGCATACTTTTTTTAGTGTTAAGATGAAATGCATTATTGCTCTATCACTGTTCTCATATGCCTTTGTACAAATCTAGATGAAACCATTTTTTGCTTAACCTTGAGAACTGATATGAAATTATATTCAAGCAAATGTCTTACCCTTCTTGTTTGTGTTCTTCAATAAATGTGTCAGTCTGTTAGAGAATATTTCTTTGATGAGTACTGTGCATTATCTGTCTACTCACAGCAAGATCTTAATGACATCTAATTTTACAGTGGTTTATTTAAAATTAGAGATGTGGATTATGTGTTAAACTAGAAGTTATCCCCCCATCTCATCAAACCACAAACCAACCATCCCAAATATAATGCACACAGTACAAGTAAGCTGAAAGACAGTGGTCTTAACAGAGGAGGATGATATCTTGTGGCCAAAAAACTAAAATGAAGTTTAAGCTTTGTGCCAGTCTATTTGAATGCAAATTTCTCTTTGCTTGTGAATATACAACATAAAACTGGTTTTTTGTACTGTTACTGTACAGTACTGTATTGTACTGTTCCACTGTACAATACAGTGTTGAATTATATTTGTTATCACTCTTAATGAATCTGAAGCAATTTTAGAGATCATAAAATCTCTGGAAAGACTCTTTGTTTAGAAACACTTAGACATTTCTGAAAGAGTTGTCGCTGTAGATTATATAGCCCAAAAGAAATTGCCATGTTTCTGTACCAGGTAAGAACATGTCCAGTACCGACAGTTTTAGAGAGCCAGTCAATGGAAGTTAATATTCAAATGGATCAGCTCTCTGATCACTAAGCTGTGATTTCTTTAACCAGACTCTATTTTTTGCTGGGAAAAAAAATCTCAACCCAAATTAAAAGAAAAAAAAAAAAAAGTTTTATGAGATTAAGAAAAGTAATACAGCCATCTGGGATGCAGAGGAATTTCTACCAAATGTGTACAGAAGGAGTCATCTGAGTAAGGAGCCAAAGAAAAAAGTATCCACACATCCAAAATGCCCATCACATTTTTTAAAGCACTTCTAAAAAGTGCTCAGAAACTATGCAACTGAAGCTGGTTTGAGAAAATATGTAGAACTGCCTGATCATTAAAACAGGGCAATTTGAGAGCAGTGGACCTTTCCATCACGTTAAAGATTACAAGAGAATCTTTCACAGGGTTTGCTATTTTAATTGATTTTTATTTAGAAAGGTCTATTAATTTTAGTTTATTTTTTAAAATTGAATCCATGGAAAAAACTTATCAGTCTGTTCCTAATTGACAAATTAAAATAATAGGAAACTAGAGAGAAAGGAATAAGAAAGAACAGTAAAGAAAGAGGCACTCAGGAAACCTGAAATGTGAGAGGAAAATGTAAAGTTATAGAGAAATGTTTCATGCTTTTTCCCTTTTGTCTAACATAAAGGATATTTTCTCCTACTCTCAGGTCATGAAATGATCCCACTAGTAAATTCCAGAATTCCAGCTGAAGGGTTTTTTTTTTGTGTGTGTGTCGTTAATTGTATAAGGATAAAACCAATGTTCTGTCTCTTTAAATTTTGTGTCAAGACTTGACCTCTTATGTTGATTGTGGTCATTCTGAAGAAAGAGCAAATAAAACAAAATCAGGTAATGATGGAACTAGTCTTACAGAAATTCATTCCCAAACTGTTACAGGCCAGAAAATGTGTTAAAACTTGATATTGATATTTATTCACTTAGCAGTTCACAAAGAAATTCTCTTGATAGCTCTATGTTAATGTGAGTATTGAAACTTGAAGTGGTTCTATCTTAAACCTTAGAAATATTTTCTGTGTCAAAATTTGTACAAACTGTCCAAATCTCCACACATATATATATATCTATGTAGACATATATATATATATATTTAAAATCTAGCAATTAACTTGGACATTGCAACACAGTTGTTACCTATCCCCCTCCAATTAAATAAGAAAACCCCTTAGAATGCATAATTTTTGTCTGCAGTACTCGGCACTTTATAAAGATATTTTATTAAAACAAAATTATTTTGCTGTATATGATTGGAAGTATACTGGGCTACACTCAGAATTTTGTCTTGAATCAATCTGCAATTTCATTCTGCTTTGAAAAACATTTCAACTCCCTCCTACATTGATGATACAGGTCAAAACCCACCCACTACCACATAAACTATAAACAAACATCTCTCTTAAACAGCTTTATCATGAAAAAACATCACTGAGGTTTTCATCAAACTGAGGAGGCTTCTTGATCTTGCAAGAAAAAATTACTTTTCTGATCACTCTCTACAATGGAACTTATGTCATTGCATCTGTGACCTAGGGCAGGATTATTCTTAATAATCATAATTAATTTCTACAGACCAGCTTGTCTACAGCAACAACAGCTGTTCCTTTAACTAACTATCTACGTTTTGGCAAGCAACTGCAAACAGAACTGAGTAATTTTTGCCTTACATTTCACTTGACATACAGCATGAAAACAAGGAGCAAAGTCAGTCTTAATGAGCTGCTTTTGTGTCATTTTATTCTGCACACAGATCTTTCACTTGGATTTATGGTTTCCTCTTTTCTCATTGAAGACTTTTCAATCTGTCTATAATAACTTGGGCCAAATAATCCTCCCAAAGTCAAGAGAGATTTCTCCATATCTTCAATGGGAACATTTTCAAATGATTAAAGATAAGTAGAGATTACACGACAAACGTTTTGTTGTTGGTTGTGGGGGCTTGTAGGGTTTTTTTTTTTTTTTTTGCTATTTAGGAGATTTTTTGAATAAGAGTAGTTGCTTCATGTTTGGTCAATTCTTACAAAATTAGTTCAATACTTAATAGATAAAAAAAATCTAATTGGAGCTGGGTTTGTAATTCTTAAAACAGATTTAGATGCACGCA
This sequence comes from Leptocoma aspasia, assembly GCA_013399835.1. NCBI lineage: Eukaryota > Metazoa > Chordata > Aves > Passeriformes > Nectariniidae > Leptocoma > Leptocoma aspasia. Next base: position 56,834 of record VXAX01000508.1, on the reverse strand, counting down.
GATAACACATTTCCAAGTTGCTACTATGATATCATTTAATAGCTCATACAGAGTAATAGAAATGTTTTGGCACATCATCACAAGTGAATATATATGCATTTATCTGAAATATACCATACTGTTTCTATCCTAAGAGGTGGATATAGTGACTAAGGTGGATACAGTTCAGAGGCCTAGGGTGACAAGCTCATAGTAAATTAGGTGAGATAAATACCATCCTGAATGCTAAGGACATTATTAATTAGAAAATTATGTCAAATTGAATATCATTGAATATGAAATGGACAAGGAAAGGGACTGATTTACATTCTGCCTTCTGTCCAATTCTGTATAAAGATGGCCTTCTTGCATTTTGTTGCTGCAGAGCAGATTTGCTAAATAAACTTGTGTTATATATTTGCTTCCAGTGTGTGGGTGAAATGAACTGTGGACATCTCAAAATCTGATGTCCAATTCTCATCTAATAATTCTAGGCTTTGTTTATCGTTAATAAACACAAACAAATCCCTTCAAAGAATGCCTCATCTGAACTATTTCAATTATTACAAATGAAATGAAGAGTGATTATCTTTTAGAAGCCCCATTAAGGAAAAATAAGTCCCAAGACACTTATTTTAATAGCATAAGAAATACATTATCAGATTTCACTGAGCTGCATTATAACTCTCTGTCTGAAGGATGAAGTTTTATTCTAGCTTAAATAAGTTTTCTGGCTATTGCTGGAAATTATAGTGAGTGTCCTTTACATTATTATCCAGTCTCACTGAAGCTCAATTTCTATTTGTTACAGACTATAGTTGGAGCACTACTGTGATCACTCTTCTTCAATAGAAGGAGTCTAGAGTCAAGGTCTTCCTTGGGCTTTGTGTAGTGTGACCATTCACATCATTTGGTAGACAAAATAATGCTTACTAAAATAAAATCAGTTAAAATTATTTTTTTTTTAGTTTGTAAAACAGACTAAATTAGATATATAGTTAGACCAATTGATTGACAGACTGACCTAAAAGGGACTTAATTGAAGCAACATATAGTTAAAATTTTAAATAATAAAACCAATAACAATAACAATAAAAATAAAAATAACAATAACAATAATAACAATAATAATGTTGACGTGATAACCTGTATGTCTAGATCATCTTTTCCTACCTTTTCACTCACTTGCCTGCAATTCCTTTGTCTGAGTACCTCAGATTTTTATTTCAGCTCTGAACATATTCCCATAGTTCTTCTCCAGTTTTACTTCTGCGGCTTTAATACCTGTTGGATTATTTATCTTTCACACATAAGGTATTTTTCAGGAGCCATCTCTCTGAATCTGTTAGATGAACAGTCGAAACCCAAGAAAACAACTGTCTAACAAAGAGCTTTGCTTTAGAGATCTACAATTTATGGAAAACCAGGAAGGGATGCCTAAGATACCTAGTCTACTCACCAAACATCCTGGGAATGTTGAGAGCTTGGACACAGTGTACTGCAGTGCTCATTGGTAGTTTCAGTGTCTTCAAGTACAAAGTACATATTGTTTACACATCAAAATTTCTGTCCATTTTTTGTTCTTTTCAAGTTTTGTCAGTTTCCCAGTTCTTTATTTGTGTCTTCATTGTCTCTACCTATTGTTTTCAAGCTGCTGCCCTGGGTAAGATTTCATTTTTATACCTAAGGACATTTTTCTCAGGTTTCCTCATCTTCCTGCATAATACATAGGGAATTTCAAATAAAAGAATGGCTAGTTTTATTTTTATTTTGTTAGCAAGGTTCAACTGTGAATTATTTATATTAATGGTTGCTCATACCAGCTATAGGCTAACCAGCCCACAGCATCCCTGATATATTTCCTCATGTATATAATTCATTTATGAAGCAGACAAAACCCTAACTCTTTTTATCTTTCTTGTCATACTGGTAAATTCTATACCCTAAAAGTATTACTTCAGATTTGCTTTGCTTACTAAGATGTGTTATGAAGTGGTCAATACCAACCTTTCTCCTTGGAAATAAACTTATCTTGTTGATTTCTATAGGTCACAGTTCCAAATTTTTATTTTAAGCTGATTGGAGATTTATATACATTCCATTAAAAATACTAAGGATATCTTATCTTCTCCATAAACATTTTTTAACATCTCTCACAGTGAAAGAGATGCTTATCTTTTTCTCCTTAAAACCTTATTAAAGCTCTCACATGCTTATGTTGTTGGCATTGATCACACTACCACAATGTCTAATGCTGACAGATCAGACAATATTTTTGCAGCAATCATAGAAGCATGTGTATGATTGCTAACTATCTTTGTCTTCAGTTTATTTACGAGGAACGTGCACAACTTCCAGTGCTGAAATCACGTCCTACTCTTAGGCTTTTGATGTGTAAATATTTTTTTCTTCTTACTAAAATAATTTCCATACCTTTATATTCCTGTTACTACAAAGACGTATCAATTCAGCTGCCTTTAGAGATAAAATCTAGTCTGGCTTTATTTTCTTCCATGAGTATTGATGTGATGCACAATTTAAATCTCTTAAACATAGCCCTGTTTCATAGTAAATATAAGATCACTTTTGCTAGTGATGGACTACATATTTTTCACTAAGCTACAACACAGATCTCAATCACATTTTTTCTGGCTTTATCCAGATTTGTCTTGTCTGCATCAGACCTTTAATTTAGCTTGGTTAGCTGCAACAAGAATTTCTTAATGAGCAGGCGACTATTATCTAGTTTGTTTTACTAAGTCTTATACACATGTGTGGTGTGACACACATTGCTAAAAATAGTGAATATAAAACCATAAAACATTCACGCTGTGTAAGAGCAAATTAGAGGCCCACCCTCTCCTGGACTACTAAAGGGGGGGATTGGAGGTATAGGGAGAGAAGGAGTGAAGCTGAGCTTGGGAAAAGGGAGATGAAAAGTGTCATTTTAATGTTTGTATTTTTGCTTCTCACTATCCAAATCTATTTTACATGGCAATAAATTAAATTTATTTTCTCTAAATTGAGTTTTGTCCCAGACAGTAGCTGATAAGCAATCTCCTTGTCCTTTTCTCATCCTATTTCCACACTCCTCCTGCCCCCAGCGCTGTTCTGCTGAGACTGTTCTGAGCTTTACCCTCCTCTAAAGTTAATCCACCAGACCATGATCTCAAGGGAAACAGCATAAGGCATAAAAACATATATAAAATGTAAAAGGGTGAAAACCAGGTCAGACGTCTTTTATTGCTAGCAGGGCAATAAGACACTGAATCTTGTATGCAACACCTCCAGTTCTGTAGGCAGCTGCACAAAAGGTGACTGGATGGCTAACATGATGTTTCCTTTAACTTCATGATGAAATGGTTGAGTATCCATTTACAAATGGATCAGGCAAGAGCAGTCCTCAAAGACACAAAAGACTGCATTGAAACCCAGACTCCTGGATGTGTGAATAAGAGATACTAAGCACCCTGTCATGTTTCCACAAACTAAAGCATAGCCACATATTCTCATTATTGTTCCCACAGTAGTTGCTGAAATGTTCAAAACAGTAATGTATTGAGTTATTCTGTAGAAGGTTTTGTCATTAGACTTCACCTGACCAGAGTTCCTGTTATGGCCGATCTCATTATCCCTTCTGCAGGCAACTGAGAAATTTTGGCTAGGGTACCTTCTCTTACATCTTCAAAGGACTGCATATTCTACAGGGTCTGGCTGAAATGGGGCTAACCTTTTTCCATACCAGCCCATATGGTGCTGTACTTTTGCATTTGTGTCTAAATTTTGGTTATTGCTAAACAGCCTGTGCACAACATAAAGATTTCCATCTTTCTGCCCTGTTACCTTGCTAAATCCTAATATGCTGGTGAGCTCAAGAGGCCAGGAAGTGATATAGTGACAGATGATCCAAAAAAGCCAAAGGGTTATTATATATTATGTGAGCTTTATATTTAACAATAAAAGCTCAGAGAAATGAGGAAGGAGGGGAAATGTTCATGGTTATGCCATTTGTCTTCTCGAGTAACCATTACACATGCTGAAGCCCTGCTTCCCGGGAAGTGATTGGGTATCTGTCTGCTGATGGGAAGAAGCGAATAAATTTCTCTTTTTGCTTTGCTTTCCCTGCTATGCTCTTATTATTCTGCTCCTCAAATCTCACCATCCTTCTACTTTCTTCAAGTCCTCTGAGAGAGCTAAATAAGCAAAATGCATGGTGGGTGTTTGGCTGCTGGTTGGGGTCAACCTGCCACACATGCATACAGCTGATAGACCCATGCATTGTAAGCCAAACATTTACCAGAAGTACAAGGGCATTTTTTACAGCTAGAACATATAACTTTAATCTTTCCCTACTTCTTGCTAGAACCTGAGATAAGGTCCCTAATCAGCTGAACAATACATCTACAACTCAACTCAAGATTTGAATTACTCTGGGCTCCTTTAGGAAAGGTCAGATGAATTATCTTGGATCTCAGGAGGTGGCTATAATACTTGTTTTCAGAAATTATTAAATACCTTCCCAGATAAAGTGTACTATTGTAATCCATTGTCTAACATTATTTTTTTTATAGTTTATGCATTGAATTTCAGGAATGTTAGGTCATCAGCTTTAGCCAGAAGCTCGGGTCAGTAGCACTCAAATGATACTTAAATTTAAATGGAAGGATAGACAAACTAAAGTTTCACTTTCTCAAAACACACAAGAATGTGAGAGGGCTGATAAATCCTCAAGGGTATAACCTTCAAAATGTTATCTTTATTTCTTAATTAACTATCCTTTCCTTTAGACTTGTATTTATCCTCACAATCTATGTGTTCAGCAGATACCTGCTGGGAGTCCTTCTGGACATCTGTCTTTTCCCCTTGTCCCACAGAGGATTTAGTAGTGTACTCCAATGTACAAAAAACAGGGGTGTAACATATTTGCTTGACTTGAACAGATTGAACTCTCCTGTAAATATATGGTTACTTACATTAAATTAATAAATGTATCCTGGAAATGTACTAATGAGAAAAACACCCCAACATTTTAAGGGAATTATGACTTTTTAATGTTTGTATTATTAACTTCCAAATAGATCTATAAGCATCCTGTAACTAAGCTGACTCAACATATTTCAAAGACTATGGAGGGTGAAAGGGGAAAAAAAGGGGAAAATTCATTTGTAGACATAAAGAGTCAAGTGTGTGCAACGTCTAGCCAACTGAGACAATTTTTGTCTCATATTTTATGTATACAGCTTCTGAGGCTTTGAGATTGTTATTTAGAGAAATAAAACATACACAATTCCAAATGATGTTGTGAGAAAAGGAAGGTATATCACTGTGCAAAAGTCCAGTCTTAGGGATCAGGACTCCTGAGGTCTGTGAGCTGAGCAAACGGTGCTGGAACTGCTGAGACGTCGAACTGTTCCTCGCCTGCACAGTGAAGGAAAGGAATGATTTCTTCACAAAAATGTCAAAATTTGCTGAAAGAGTACTTGTCATACTGCAGTTGTATTTTTCTTTGGAAAACAAAAAGCTACACAAACCCCACATTTCGCTTATATGAAACAATTATATAAATATAGCAATTATACAAAGTGACGTGTCAATAATGATCATTGTACTAATGTTTTACAGGCAGATGCCAAGACATTCTGAGTTTGAAGAAAGGACATCTGCTGAGGGTCACAGTGAGCACAGTGAAAAGTAAAAGCAGGTGCTAAAGGCAACCTGGCACAATTTAATTTTAGTTTGTTAATGTAAACAAACTGTTGATCTGCTTGAGAATAGGACAGCACTACAGAGAGATCCAGACAGGCCTCTTCCAAGCTGGATGCTTCTGTGATTCTATGAAACCTTAAGCAAAACAAAAGTGAGTATTTAAAAAAAAACAAAAACAAAAACAAACACAAAAAAACAAAACAAAACCATCCCTCAATTTTAAAATCATTTTCTTGAGAATCTAACAAATGTTACATCAGAGAACAATTGGAGAGAAATAACTTTTGGACATTTCAGAACAAGCAGAAAAGAGCTGATGAAGGAATTCAAGCAACTTCAATATTGTCTCTGTGGATTTTACCTTGGAAACAGTTCCACTGGCCCCATATGACATAATCTTCTTGTTTATCTTCTGTGACAGTTTGGAAATCAAAAATGAACCTTTACCTTGCATCCTTATACTAAATGCTCTTTTATCCAGCTTATGTCAAAACACTTTATTGTATTGTATTTTTTTTTTTAGTTCCTTGTCATAGATGCTTTTCTTTCTAGTCAGTAGTTATTAAATGGAAGCTTTTAAAAGATAGGTTCTCAGCATGTAGCCAAAAATCTGAAGGAGAAAACATTTTAAATAGCTCAATTTCTTCAAAATATTGTATACACACAAAACATTCTGAACCAATCAAGAACTGGCTGAGCAGCAGATCCTGGAAGGTTGTAGTCAGTGGCGCAGGATCTAAAATGCCTGCCACTTATGGTGTACCCCAAGTTTCAATACTGGCTCCAGTACTGTTTAACTTATCCATCAATGACTTGGATGAACGGGTAGGTTCTGTTAGGAACCGGTTTAATTACAGAAGAGTAAAGAGAACCAACTCAGTGAATAAAACAGAAAGAACTTTGAAGGTTTGAAATATTCCCCAAAAAACCGAGATAAATCCAAACGACATTAAATGTTAATGCCAAAAATTTGATGCATTTTTATTTAATAGTTAAGAGAGGCAAAGAAAGAGAAAAATAGAGAAAAGTTAGAAAAATATAAGGTTACTTTAAAAAGCACAGGATAGGTCACCACCACACTGTGTTGGCTACCTTTGTTGCTGCTGAGATGGGGTGGGGAGAGCAGAGCAGTTTTTGCCTTTTTTTTTCTGCTGTTTGAAGCGTCTTATGTGCCTTCTCCGATCTCGGGAGCAGTTTGGCTGGGATGCAGCAGCCCATCCCCCGGGACGCCGGCGCGGTGCCCGGTGGCTGCGGCCGAACCTCGGAGCACTGGCGGTGCTCTCCCAGCGGGATGCAGGAGCAGGGCAGGGGTTCCACAGCTCGCTGTGACTCCCCGCGGGATGCAGGAGCAGGGCAGGGGTTCCACAGCTCGCTGTGACTCCCCGCGGGATGCAGGAGCAGGGCAGGGGTTCCACAGCTCGCTGTGACTCCCCGCGGGATGCAGGAGCAGGGCAGGGGTTCCACAGCTCGCTGTGACTCCCCGCGGGATGCAGGAGCAGGGCAGGGGTTCCACAGCTCGCTGTGACTCCCCGCGGGATGCAGGAGCAGGGCAGGGGTTCCACAGCTCGCTGTGACTCCCCGCGGGATGCAGGAGCAGGGCAGGGGTTCCACAGCTCGCTGTGACTCCCCGCGGGATGCAGGAGCAGGGCAGGGGTTCCACAGCTCGCTGTGACTCCCCGCGGGATGCAGGAGCAGGGCAGGGGTTCCACAGCTCGCTGTGACTCCCCGCGGGATGCAGGAGCAGGGCAGGGGTTCCACAGCTCGCTGTGACTCCCCGCGGGATGCAGGAGCAGGGCAGGGGTTCCACAGCTCGCTGTGACTCCCCGCGGGATGCAGGAGCAGGGCAGGGGTTCCACAGCTCGCTGTGACTCCCCGCGGGATGCAGGAGCGGGGCAGGGGTTCCACAGCTCGCTGTGTCCCCAGTCCAGGGATGCAGGGTCGGGGGGCTCTCCCCAGGCGGGCGGTGTCGGCTCCCGAGGCCTCAGGGTGTCCCGCAGCAGGCCACGGTGGTGGGGGGAAGGCGAAGGTCAGGGATTCTGTCCCTCGCTTTCCCCTCCACGTTTTGCACCAGTTTCGCCTTCCTTATAATGGGCCTCAAGGCGGGCTGCTCACAGCCCCTCCCGCAGGTAGTTTTCAGGTGTTCAAGAGTGATGATGATAAGCAGACACAACGACTTTGAAGCACTTTTTGAAGCCCTTCTCTTCTTATCAAGCTCTTACAGGTGCCGTCTTACCATGTTTGTTTGTGACACAAAGCTGGGAGGAGTGGCCAATACCCCAGAGAGCCGTGTGGCCCTTCAGAAGGATCTCGACAGGCTGAAGAGATGGGAGAGAAGAACTGTCTGAAGTTCTTCTGGACAGAGGCAAGTGCAGGGTCTTGCACCTGGGGAGGAACAGCCCCATGCACCAGCACGGGTGGGGGCTGACCTGTTGGAAAGCAGCTCTGCAGAGAAGGACCTGGGGATCGTGGTGAACAGCAAGCTGTCCCTGAGCACATCTGTGATTCTGTGTGACGTATTGCTGTCAGGTGGCAAGTGTCTGTTGATGCTAGGACAGGTCTATGAAAGGAATGAATGGTGCATACACGTCTTAAGCAACTAAGTAATTTCTATGCTCACTTTAGATGCTCACACTACAGATACCTATGCATGAACAAATTGTCTAGATGCTTATAGCCAGTGGGGAAAGAAGTAAGTCTAGGCCGTAATTAATCTGTTCTCATCAGTTGTGCAGTGTCCATTTAGCAACAGCTGTCCATTCATATACTGAAGAGCCGACCTAAATAATTGGGCTGTACCTCTGTGCACAAAACTGCACTTGCAACTGCACATCTTTCTGCCATCTAAGTAACAATGAAAAATGTTTTCTTACACTTTTCTGCAAATAAAATGAACTGGCTCAACCTCGTTTAATACCATGCATAATGCCTGCCTTCTTTTGTTCCTCTGTAAGTTAACAGTACTTCGTTGAAATGCAGAAGTTTCTAGGGTTTTCAGACAAACAAACAAACAAACAAACAAACAAACAAACAAACAAACAAACAAACCCCAACAACACAACAACAAAAGAATACCAACCAAAACCCCACCTTTAAATGCTATAGTTCAATGACACATCTCGTGTTAGCTAACAGAAAAAATACCACAGCTCTGAATAGTGTTCTAAACATTATAAATGCTTTGAAAAACTTACACAAGTTATTTTCAAAGTCCATGAGAGATGTCAGCTCTTTAATACAAAATCTTTTCATGTCACCTTCTGCTTACTGGTCTTTGGTAAACTTCTATAGTTGACTCTGTCGGTTTATAGCCCTTTAGTAGCAAAAAACAATATAACTTCTGAAAAGTGCCCCATGGTTTCACAGTAGGTCTCATGTCATCAGATTCAAGATAAACAACAGTGTATGTTCTTTAAACCAAGCAAAATGTCTCAATGTATAACACATCTGTGCTTCAGTCTTGCAAAGTTACTTTTATATGACTAACACAACTGAGCAAGTAAAGGAATGTCTTCCTATGCTGAAGCCCTAAGCTGAAAGTGTAAACAGCCTTCCTCTTCAGATCCATGTACCAGAAAATTTTAACAAGGTCAATGGCTATGTTGGTGGCTTTAGTTTATCACAAACAGAATAAAAAAAAAAAAAAAAAGGAAGAGGTTAATAAAAGAAAGCCTCCTTTTTTTTTGGGGTGTAATTCTTTTGTAATTTCTTTTACTTTTCCTTCCCTCTACTGGTTTTCTTTCCTGTCTTTATGGACTGTGGATCCATAGTCACATTGTTTTGGTTTTTGAAGTTACTGATCACCAGCTGCAGTTTAGGAATTGCTTATGTACATCTTGTAAGCCTGAAACAAATGCAATGCAATTCAATTAGATGTAGCACAACTGAAAGAGTAAAAATGACATGAAAATACATTATGTTTTTCAAGGACTAAAAGTGCTCACATATGAAGAATTGTCATGATTTATGTGATGTGTGATACTTGTTTACCTGTAGTTCTTTGACAATGTGCATGAACTTCAGAACTGCCTTATTTTATTTTCCAGTTGGTTTCACTAATATCTACTTCCCCACAAAAATTACACTTCGACTGTTACTGGGCTGTCATAATCTATACTTGACTTAGCGAGTTTCCCTTCCAAAGTTTTAGGTCATTTCTGTATTTCCTTGCTGGAACTGCATCTTTATGTTGCTTCTGACCTTTTTACTTCCTTTGGTGTTCTTTGAAATTGCTGATGTGTTTGTATTGTTCACCAAAGCAGAATGTACATGTTGTTTCATACCACCCACTTTCACCTATCTGTGCCAACCACAAAATTATTCTCCTTTCTTTCCACACTTAGGTTATAATTTCAAGTAATTTAGAAGCATTATTTCCATTATGTCAGAAATCTAATTATTTTCAGGGGTGAAAAAAATAAGTTTTTGAATTTTGTACCATTATGGCACATAGTACATACCTTATATGTTGCAGAACCTGTGCTATATGTAACCTTTATTTCCTTTTTTTCCTAGGGCAAATGTGCTATTTTTCCTTTCCCTAAATATGTTAAGCCCTTATGTTGAACAGATGAGTAAAGACATAATTAGATGCGATCTTCCATTCAAATTTGAGTCTTTCATGAAATTAATACTTCATTCACAAGGCACCACTTCCCCAGTGGATCCTGAGTGCTTCTACAGTTCTCTAGTGTAAAGCACATTACATCAGATAAGTTATTTCAATTTTCACTAAAACAGCTCACAGAGCTGATTTATTCAAATATCACAACTCATTGGGAGAATGGGGACTTCCATTCCATTTCACTGGGACTCTACAAGTCATTCAAACTGAATCAGAAGAGCATCTCTTGACACACCTAACTTGTCAACATGAAATGGTGAAGTTGACACTGCTAGAGGTGTCATTGCATGAAATTTTGTGACCGACATACAAGAAAATAGTTAGATTGTGTTAAAGCCACAAGGTACACTAAAACAGGCCTCCCTTCTATCACCATTCAAGAGTGTTCACACTTGAGGAGGAATTGTCAACTCCATTGATAATAGTCCTTAACATGACATCTCTCTAGAGATTACTACAAAAGTATTTCAGGAGGTTACATAAAGTGGGAGCTGAATGATGAGAAGGCTGAGGCCTGATTGAAAGATACTGAAAGGCATTTTTTAAACTTCTTTCAAATTGGGAGCTGAAGAAAACATAAGACTTGTCTATTATCTTGAGGTAGGAGAAGGTAGCAAGAAAATTGCTGTTCTGTTGAAACATATTGTGTTAGGGCAAGTAATAGATTGTTTTCTCCTTAGTTGGCTGGCTCCTGTAGCTAAGGAAAAAGAATCAGGATTTTCCACTGCTGGGGTCCCAAATTTAATCCATATTGGACCAAAAATCTTTTCCAGCATTTTCATTCACCATCTGAGTTCAAGCTGTTCAAGTGTCAGGTTTTTTCCAGCTTGTAAGGTGCTCTGTGCTTTGAGAAACTGATATTTTGTTATGTACCTAGAAAGGCATGGTACTGTCAACTGCAATATAAATAATGCTGATGACACTGAATAGGACAAAACGGCTCAGTATTATCAATCACTGTCAAAGAAGCAAACAAAAAGTTTATCTGACAAACATAGCTATTTAATGTGGTTTTTTTCCTACTTCAGAAACATGAACAGCTTATGTGTTTTAGGGAAGCTTTCCAAAAGCCTGTCACTGATTTTTAGCTCCAGATTGCCACTGAAAATAAAAAAGGTGGGAGTGTGACTTCCCCTGTGTCACTGAAAATTTCCTCTAGCACACTTCATGTACTTCTTTGTGCTTCATTCTTAATCCAATAAAAAATGTATAGCTCACCTTCAGATACTCCCTTTTGTTTGTACCAAATAAAGGTGGGAGAACACTGTAAAGCATTTACAAGAATATGAATTCCTCTTCTTGAGTGGGTTCACTTCAACTGTTTTCATGCCTGCTTTGTGCTTACTTCCTGTCAATATTGCAGTGATCAAGCTTTACTAGTGATAAAATTCATGAAAGATACCTTCAGCCTGAATGCTCAGTTGCCAAAAGCAAAATCTGAATTGCATAACTAATCGGTGGTGTGAATTTCAAATATCTCAGTCAATATTGCATTTCAAAAATGTACCTCAGCATGTAATTTCATATTCTAGCAAAATTAGATTTAGTTCTCTAGTGAGGGGTAAGACAAAGACAAAGACATTGGTTGTAAATAAAAGTTTAATGGAGATCAAGAAAAGACAGTATTGAGAAAGTTAAAATGTAGATATCAGAAGATATTTGGGTATTTAAAGACACAGATCAGGTTTACGGTTTATATTATCAGATTAAATTATTCCTTCTATTGTTTTCACTGGAGGGTTTGGACATCAAATCGTTTTACAAATTTGAAAACTTGTAGTGAATATCTATCTTCATCATTATGTACTCAAGATGGAATTAAGCTCAGAATTATTTACAGTCAATAGGGGGCTGGACACCACCAAAGGGAAATTTACCCTGTTTCTTTTAGGCTTTTGGGTTAAATGTGATGGTCCCTCTTCTTCTTGCATTAACTTTGTGCCAAGACTGGCCTACACTAGACAGGCAAAAGTTGTATTTTACAAATCCTCTCATATATTTTGGTAGAATCATAAGATGAAGTAGCCTGAAAAAACACAAAATCTCATAGTTTTTACAGAACAAAAAGGTAAATATAGCTTTTCACAGTGAAAGTTTCAATGTGTCCTTCAGCTAAACCCAAACAATAGTTAAAGCAAAGGAAACTGTAAAGCATGTTTTCCTATTGATATGTGAAGTTTGAGATAACATGACTGTTGATATCTGTGTGTATCCTCATACTGGGTTTTTCCAGCACGATCAATATTCAAGATCTTAACTTACCTGTATTTGCCTGCTGATTTTCATTTAGCTTGTCATAAACCCTTATAATTGTGTGTTTGGGTGTTTTGGATTTTGCTTGTTTGTTTATGATGGGTGTTTTGTTTTGTTTTGTTTTGTTTTGTTTTGAAATTGCAATATAATGAATAGATTCTGAATTGGGAGAACTTGGATGATAATACAAGAAACTAAACTTAGGAAACTAAACATCAAGATGACCCTTGATGTTATTTCTGTGCATCTCACATTGTTTCTTATGAAGAATCATAGAAGAATACCAGATAAAAATTTGATCCTTCTGTGTAATCACCAGCTGGATCATCCAAACATTGGGAAGAGTTCCAAATAAAATGTCATAAGATAGAATGCTTAGAGTGAAAACCTGGCTACATTTAAGTCAGTAGCAAAGTTCTATTGATTTCCAAGGAACTGATAGCAACTGTAAGCCTAAATAATGAACAATGTATTATTAATATTTTTAATGTATAAAATGACTACTAAAGAATATAGACAGATTTTCTTTATACTTTTCCTTTAGCTATTATACGTCCTTCTATGACCTCAAATTTTATCTCCTGAGCATTTCTAATTATTCAGAGTAGACTTACTGTAGAAATGGCTTACACATCTGTCATATTCACCTAAAAGGAAGATTTAAAGCCTATACTGTATTTATTATGCTAATTCACTTTGAAATCTATGGTGAAGGTGCCTCATGCCTTTCAAACTGAGTTTGCATAGTAAATTTAACATAGGTCCTGGTAGCCCACAAACATTATCCCTGAAACAGCTTTAACAGTGCCTTAAGGAAGAGTGTATTTCCCACATTGGGAAATACACATGCAGTGAGAAAAAGAGGGAAAAAAGTAAGTACTTCTGTTTTGCAGTCTATGCTTCAGTGGTTCACAATTTGGATTTCTTAATATCTTCAGTTGCTGTAATCATGCTCTCAGAAGCCCAAGCACTTAGTAATTGTACTGCTAATGTAGTTTTTCCATAAAATGGCTAGCTTTTATCAGAATTAGCTTTTTCCAGACCAAAGTGTTAAAAGGTGCTTTGTTGTTGTCAAACAGATTATTTTCCTCTGAAAAAGTGCCCTCCACCACCAACCATAGTGACACAAAAAAGCCAAATAAGTGTTTATTTTTGTATTCTTGTCTTTTTAATCACCATGGATAGTGGTGGGGTTTTTTTGGGACCAGAACATCCTAAAAATTTAGGGGCTTTTAATACTTCTTAGAGGAAATTGTTACAGTCAGATTGAGAAATGAATATGCCTCCCTAGTGTATGATAAGGGGGTTTTCTAATAATTTTTCTAGCTAAAAAATATATAATAAAATGATCGTATTTCCTATACATTCACTTTCTAAGACTGAAAATAATAGGAATTCAACAATAATCCCTCATCACCAATCATTGCAAACCAGATAATTTTAGAGTTAAATTTAAGAGAATTAGAAATGGTTTTAATTATGACAACGAACGACTAGGGAAGACAAACATCACTAATTCTCCTCCATAGTGGCTGTTCTGTCTATAGCATAATAGTTTGTTGTCCCAGGTTATATTAAAGTGATTTTGAAAATTTATGTTTCTTTCACTTTCTTTTTTCTTTCCTAAATGAATCATTGAAGGATGGGTTTGAAGTTGCGTTGCCTTAAATGTATTTCAATATTAACATAATAGATATTCTGTGTACATGAGAATTCACAAACACTGCTCAGCTGGTCTGATTTGTGATCTGCATTGAGTAATTTCCTAGCTTTAATCCAGATGTCTTCTTTAGACTTCTAGGAGATGCACTGTGGTAATGAACACTAATAGAGTTTTTATAGTCTCTGGGCTCCACTGTTTGCACAGTGTCTCTTAAGCAGCAAGATCATCAAATATTATGAGACAATTAATGAGTAATTAAAGAAAAAAAAAGCGTCCTTTAGAAATTGTTTATTTATGGCTTTTACAAAACATTTATGCACATTTCACATAGCTATAGAAATATCTGCCCTTTAAACACGTCATGAAAGCATTAAGATAAAAAAGAAACAGTATTAAATGGAATATATTGATATCAGAAAAGTCTGACAGAAACTGCAAACAAAAAACTGTTCAGAAAACAAAAAAACAAATGTGAAAATCGTTCTCCTACAATCCTTAAACAGGTTTTGCATCTGAGCAGGTGAGGTGTAAGATACTTAGTACACCTGTATTTTCAAGTCAGTTTTTCTCTCATTCTCTAACTTCCAAGCTGAAACCGAGGTGAAAGTTATGCCCTTCATCTTGAATTCCTAATGGTTTTCTTAGCTGTGGTACATGACAATATGGGTTAAATGTGTCTTTTTCATTACCAAGGAAATGATCACACTTAAAATATTAAGTGAAATTATTTCAATTAACCTACTTGTTTACATTCGGGGAAGCAAGACGAAAGTAAGGTGTGTTTGGCTTATGTTTCCATCTCTCACAAAACAATAATTAAAGTGTATTTTGGAAAATGTTATTTCACTCACCAAGAAAGTTCATCACAATGACAAGTTCTATGACAACTATACATCAAGCTACAGTTAAAAATACTGATACCCTTGCATTATAAAAAGTATAATATGAAGGAAGAAATATTTCATTTGGGACAGTACAATCATATAAGGAACAGGTTACATATTTTATATACAACTTTTGCCAGCTTTTACTTCCACATAGCTATATGCATGTCTATAGGTCTGTATGTATATACACACATGTATGTGAGTGTGTTTGTTGGCAAGTGCTGATAAGAAATTTATTTAGTTACTCATTTAAAAATGAACTTAAAATAACAATTCCATTGTCAAAAGTGCTTTTCCTTAAATCAAAATCAGTCCTGCAAAAATTGCCATGTTACTTATATCAAGTTGGAGTTGAAAATGTGTGTATGCACTGAAAGGAGTCACAGGGACCCTTGATGTGCAAAACACATTGTTTTAGTGTATATTGCAATATATGTGAAAAATTTACATCCTCATAAACGGAAATATCTATTGATTAAAACAAAAACAAAATGCTTGCTCATCAGGAAGACAAAGAGACAAGGGATGCTGCCTTGAAAAACCACAGTATAAATGTAGGCAAGGATGATGGTCTTCATGGGCTCTCTCAAGGCAAGGAAATGATTTAAGGCCAGGTATGCTGTAGAGACGTACTGATGATCATATTCCCTCTTGCCATCTCTTGTCTCTGAAGAAGCAAGCTGTTAGCCCAAATTCCACCATGTTTTCTTTTTGTTATCTACAAGCTTTCTGCTTTAAAAGCAGGAAGAAATTACCTGATTTTCCAAGTGTATTAGAATTCATTACTTGAACTATGTTCACTGGCATTTCCTAAGGTAGGCCTGTCCCAGCTCCACATCAGCTTTTAAGTCTTCTCTGAGGAATAAGTCTCCTACTTTGAGGAACATGAGTTCTGCCCTATGTTGGGACAGAGCAGAGAGCCCCTTTAGGTCTCAGTTATCCCAGAAAAATTCATTCCATACACATCAGAGTGTAGTGACATTCATACATCTGCCTCTGAGGCCCTCTGGGAGAAAATCACATTGCCTACGTTTTTAGAGTTGTTTTGACTAGTTATATAAATGTTCTTCATAAAAGAGTGTTCATATATTCTGAGCATTGTATCACAGCACAAATAATGAGATGTTTTATCCTTGCCCTCTAAATATAAATTTTCAAGAAACACATTTTAGGCAGATGTGTGTTGGAAAAGTGAGCCTGTCTCTAAATTAGTTCTCTAAGAACATAATAATTTTTAAGTAAATGCAAACGCTTTAGATGATGGCACATTTTCAGTAAGTATCTGAAAAGCGTTGATGTATCAAAATTACCTCAAAATTCAGTATCATCTTGCAGATAACACAAATTAAACCAGTGCTTCTGCTAGTATTATAATTTTTTAAGAAGAGCTGAACAATTTAATATCAAAACCCCAAATCTCCTATATATCTTAAGCAAAGAAAAATAAAAATCAATGTGATCTCAAGTTCACTTTTTAAATTTTCTGTAAGGAAAGAGATTTCTTTAGTACCTTTATAATATATAACATGTAATCACATATGTAGCTATTCAAATATATCATTATTGCAATACATATTTACAAGCATAATTATACATAGAGTTGTACATATAATTATTATAATATGGGATTAATTGTATATAATTAATCAAATTACTAAGACTAATGACTGGGAATTTTAAATTTAGAAATAAACTTAGAGAAAAAAATAATTTTTACTGGAAGACTGTGATAAAAACCACGTTTTAATATGTTGACATAGCTCTTGAAACCTAAGAAATTAAATAATATTTCAGAAAGTAATTCAGAAATTAATCTATTATATTAATTTACTATTTTTGCCAAATATAAAATAAATATTGTGGGGATTTTTCCCATAGAAGGTTCTTCACATGAATTATAAAATTTGTAGAAAAATATTTGGACCTAGGTAAAACCTAAAATGTTGCACTGCTGTAAGGAATTAACTTGAAATTTTTCTTCTTGTCAAAGGTAATTTTAAGCTATCAACTGAAAATGGAGCAATGGTGTAAATCAAATAAAAATTCTGTAAGTGCTGAGGTTCCATAAACACTATGACTCATGTATATCTCAACCATATATTTTTAACACTCTTATATAAAATTTATGACAGCAGTAGTTTTCTTACTACAAACAAAACATACGAAAATATAACCACAGTGGGTATCTCTAGGTCTCAGTTTAATATATTACATTTTTATCTACTTATTTTATCTATAAACCTCAGATTTTAAAGCTTTTTTTTTTTTTTAATCAGGAGTTCATATTTATTATTGCAAACAGAGGGGCAGATATTATTTATATAATGCAATTTTTGCAGTGATTTTCTGGGTGCAAAAATGAACAAAAAAGGGGAATTATTTTAGATACCTTATTACATTAGAATATAAATCTCATTTTGCTAAATTAACTGGCAGTTCCATTTTTATTCTAAACTAAAACCTAGATAATACATAATCTCTCTTTGGCATACCTTCTCAGCTTCCAACAATTATCTGTTAAGGTCTGCCTGGCTTGAGAATTGTATTCAAATTGTTGTTTTCAAAAGACATTTATTGTCCTATGCCTCATTAATTTGTCTAATTTTTTTAAAATTCATTTTTACTTTCAGTTTTCACAACCTTTTCTGGTGACAAATAAATAAGTACTGAGGGTTACAGTATTTGTTTTCTCTTTTCCTCACATAGTAGGAATTTCCTCTAGAATCTCTCACTTTCAAAGGACTTCCGAATTATTCTTTTATCTATGTGCATCTTATTATTTTCTCATGTTTTATCTTCACGTTCATTTATACCATATTATTTGTCTCTGCTCCGGGGAAGCACCATTATCACATCCCAAAATGTCTGCATCTGATACTTGAACATCTCTGGCCCAACTTTATTAGTTATTTTTGGCAACTTATGATTTCAAATAGCAAATAAGTAGCATTAAATTTATGTGAGTGGTGATCTCTTCTTCATAAGTGCTACATTGATTTCACAGATATGCAATTTATTCTGCCTTCTAACAAGCTAATCAGTAAGTGTTGTGATGTCCAGTTGTAACTTTTCAATCGGAAATACATTTTTCCTCATGCAAATTTTTCATTATCAGCAAAGTCTGTTCTTTTACTATCCCTACCATTTAGAATATTCTGAACAATGAAAATTGTTCAGCACAGACACCTGACACTGGCTGTCACCCTTCATTGATGAAATAACAGATTATTCTTATAATTTATTTTTTCTCCCTTAACCATTGCTTAGTGCTTGAGAGGATTTTTCCTTTTATTTTGAGACAGCTTAATTTCTTTAAAAGCTTATTATAAAAGATCTCTTGAAAGCTTTTGAAAATCCAAGTGCACTAAATCCACATGAATACCCTCATCATGCTTCTTGAGTAGTTTAAAATAATTCTAATAAATTTCTGAAAAATAATTTCCTTTTGAAAGATAGCTCTTTTGTTCTCTCCTCCTCATGTCCATACTTCTGTTTTATTTTGTATTCTTCTACTAATTGTACTGTTATCTATAATTTCTACATATTTGATATCTATTAAGGTTAAATAGACTAATCTGAAATTTCCTAGATTATTTTTTTATTATGTCCTTTTTCTTTTTTTTTAACAAGTTATATAACAGACATTCAGGAGTTTTATACTGCAGTTCCTTCAGATTTCAGGGGCAAATAACAGCTTTCCTAATGTCAATAACACTACAGTGGAGATGGTAATTATGGAAGAGTGAATGGCAGGTCCTGCTTTCATAGAGGAGATGCTCCCATCTCCAGAAATTGCAGAATTTTTTTTTCCTCATTTCTCTGTTTGTGGCTGTTGGAGAATTATCACAATGGAGCTGGCTTTATTCATGAAGCCATTAGTCTCATTCATTCAAAGTGAAAGGCGTCTGGGATAAATCCAGTTGTAGCAGACTGGGCCTCAGCTGTCCCCAACCCCCCTGGATTTACTCTGCCACATTTATGGGGATGGGCATGAGAAGTAGAATCCTCTACCCTCACGAAGAAGAAAGACTTTGCAAGTAAATAATCATGAAGTATTTGAAGTGGTGACAAAGGGCCAAGTATGGTTTTGCCACAGTTTGAGGAAATCAGAACATTAGACAATGACCAAACAGCTAAAGCCAAATATCCAATCAATGTACATCTACAACAAGTTCCTGCCAAGTAAATTTCTGTCATTTGTCACCAGCTTGCCAAGTCCAGCAAAACTCAGCCTTCCAAGTCAGCCAGTCACGTAGGATATTCTCATGAGCCCATAGAAGCTGTTGTGAATATCATTCTGTTATTGGCATTGTACTCCTGAAGCATAGGAAGAGTTATGTCCCGTCTGGATCTCAAGGACTACCACATCCATATTTCCAAGGCTAACAACCAAGCAGCGTAACGCAGTCATCACCCTGGAATGGTAGATTTCAACATTTTCCTGTTCGTTTAAATTTCTAATGAGAGGAAAGGTAAATTTCAAACTTCTGTTTTACCGACCAAAATTTCTTCTTTCTACATTCATAACCTGTGTTTGACTTTAAACTTTTCTTCTTTTAGAAGCAAATTTTTGTGTGTCTGAAGAAGGCAGAGGTATAAAAAACAGAAAGAAGATGCAGATGTTTAGAAATAAATTTAAAGAAAGAAATCATATATTACCAGAACAGTTTCTAACTTCAGAAGGTTTATAATACATCTGCTTGATTTCACTGTAATCTCTACAGACCCCAGATATCTCCACAGACATGTCTTAGGTTTCTTCCCCAGGTTTCTCTAGAGAGTTCATGTGAGCCTTTAAAATAAATGTTCATAAGGGGGACTGTGTAGTACAGTGCTTCATTTTTTTCAATCTCACTGTATCTCAAAGGAAAACTAAATTAATCTCCTTTGCCTATCTGCAGCAGTATTTTGGGAATATTTTGCCACTTCCCTACAACTGTGCTGCTGTATGAATAAAGTGCCATAATATAAGAAGGTAGGAAAGGGAAAAAAAAAAAAAACGAACAACAGATGGTAAGGTGAGAGATTCTAGCCCCAGTAGAGTACTGCACAGACTTACAAAACTTATGTTCAGTCTTTCTCTGGTTTGTTGTTCTTTTTTTTTTAGGGGTTGTTTTTTGTTGTTGTTTTTGTAGTTTTTTGGTTGGTATTGTTTGTTTTCTGGTGGGGTGTTTTGATGTTTTTGTTTTTTTGGTCTTTGTTCTTTTTTTCTTTGTTTTGTGGTGCTTTTTTGTTTTGTTTGGTTGTTTTTTGGCTTTTGGTGAGTTTTTTGTTTGTCTGTTTGTTGGTTTGGGTTTTTTTTTGGTTTTGTTTTTCATTTTACACATTTCCATACTGCATGTTTTACAAAACAGAGCCCATATCTCACAGCAGGTACTCCATGCTATCAGTAGGTGTAATGTGATCTACAATGCTGAGTGTCCTGTGAGGAAAGGTCTTTCACCTAGCTTTTGGTGCCTTCATTCCTGGGGGAATTCCTTTGTGTCAGTTGGAGCTTCCTATCCCCTTAATTTACTGCTAATGGGTATTTAGGCTGGAAGTGAACAGAGGGGTGGAAAAGAAGATCAAGAGCATATTTGGAAGATGCATGCAGCATAAGGTTAACACTTATTCCAGACTTCTTGAACAATGAAAGCTTTAAGACTCCATATATATATACATTGTGATATTATGTATTCAAGTGGTTATTTACAGATTGGTTTAACTTTTACAATATTATCCATTCAACCTCTTTTTAGGCCTTTACTTAATTGCCGCTTAAAAGGGGTGCAGTGGATTTTTTTTTACCTCTCTCCATCAACTAAAAAGCTGAGACTTTAAACTCCTTTTGCTGTGATATAGTGAACGATCAAAGCAGATAAACACTCACGGAGTGTCCAGTCCTCCAGTAAATCACAAAGAGGAACAGAGTGGGCGAGTGTATTTTCTAAGTAAGACTAAGTAAATGTCTAGAAAAGTCAATATGAGTCATCAGCCCCAGGGCCCTGGTAAAACAGGTAACAGCATCACATAGCTTATTGTGTAGATTGATCAAGCTCTGCCTTCAAAAAAAGTACATTGTACCTTTTCCTGTTTCTGTTGCAAAAGCCTGCTGCTGTGATCAGTAAAGCCCTTTACATTTACATCCTTAATCATGGGCTCTTCATAGCCTTATAATTATTTCAGTGCCTATAAGTTTTACCTGCAACAGGTCATAGATAAATGATACCAGACCTGGCATTGCCCTGAAGAGTTTTGCATGTAGATGTCCCTGTAGCTTTTACCACAGATGTTTTCAACACAGTTCTCTTTTACTTCTCACTTACCTCATTCATTGGCTCTTCCACAATTACAGCACCCATTCTTTCTTCTCTAGGTCCTTATACAATTTCGGGTGTGAGATCATAGCAGGTTTTTTTTTGGAATGTCTGAGTAGACCACACCTATGCATTCTAGCACTTTCAAACTTTGGAAAATATAGATCCAATTTTTACTTTCAAAGTAATTTAAGATGTATAAAAACTTTGGATAGTGAGGAGTTCTGACTGAGGGCCAATGAAACTCCATTGCCCAGGACTTCTGACTTCATTTGCTACTGGATTTTTTAAGGGGGAGGAGAGTTATATAAATGGTGGTGATTACAATGGTCTAGATAGCTGCATTTTTCTGAGGCTGTGGTTTGGATAGAAACAAGGTATTCCTCAAAATTTCAGTGCTGCCCAAATAATATATGACAGTGATGGTGTTGCAAAAATATGCAGAAAATATCTTGAGATTCTCTACTTGCCTTTACTATCTTTCACTATATCATAGGATTCCACTATTTTCTCAGAAATTAATATATTCAGTCAGTTACAAAAAATGCCTTAATTATAGTACTTAATGTAATTACTGGACCCTTTTTTACACATAATGAGAACAACTTATTTAACTTTCCTCCTTTCTTTATAAATGACGTTCTTAAAGAAATATCTATTAACATTTCATATTTTTGGCCTCTGTAGAATTCCTTTCTCTTTTGTCTTAGATAAAAATAATGATATAAAATGATGCATGACCAGGAATATGATGTTGTCAATAAGAAGCATTAATTAACAAATTAATTAGACAAAATTTGTTTCTTCCCCTCATGAGAGAAGAAAAGATTTATTTCTCTCTTGCTGGAAAGCATACTAAATAAGGAGAAAAATGCATATATAAGTCCCCTAAATGCTGTAGCCTTAATAAACTTCCTCTAGGGTTTCTTTCTCCAGGGTAGACACAAATTGTTTTCTGAAACTGGCTCACCCATCCTTAATCCACAGTTTGGCAACATAATTTTCTTCTGCTTTTAGTGATGTTTTAGGACCTGCAGCAATAATATAGCCCCTCACAGCCCTCACTTGCCTCTAAATGAAAACATCTTTGATACAATGAAATAATTTATGTTTAGCTAAATTTCCTCAGGCCAGATGTATAGACAAGTATATTAGATGTTCTGCCCTCTGTGCTGGAAGTGTTTTTCCATTTTAATTAAACACTGGAAATGCCTAATTCTTGCCTGTTTTGCCCTGGGTGTCTCTGTGAGGTTAAATGTATGGCGGCATTGTAAGGGGATAAGAGCATGTAAACAAATAAAAAAAATAACCTAATCAAGAATGCAATTCATTTTCTTATATGGTTTGTTAACAGAATACAATTATTTTGCAGAAACAGTAATGGTGTGAAGAAATCTTATAAAATCACTTTCTTAAAGTATTAATTAACTGCCAGCATTCTCTGATTTTTTTTTTTCGCACAATAATAATCAAAAAGTCAGAATGCATTTAAAAATCAACAGAAATCTACACCCTAGTCTGCCTTAAAAACACATTTAATCTCATCTGTCTTTTATTTCTTCTTCTCTTAGCTTGTCAATAATTTTTTGAAGGAATCATATCTTGAGTAAAATTAGTGAATGGCACAGTTTCCAGGAGCTTCTTTAGTCTTTGGGAAAAAGCCTCTAGGATAGAGCAATTAACAGACATTACAAGACATTTAAGGTAATGGGATGAAATGCCCTCTAGAGATGCCTGTTTATTGCTGACTATCAAGAAGACTTACACAGCCAACTTTGCCTCATCACCAGCTTGCTCTCAGCTAAAGTTGGATGACATGAATTTCAATTTTAAAGTTATTTGTGGATCATTCTTTCTTCTAAAATAAGAAGTAGACTTCTGATTTTGAATTAGATATTGTTTTGGTAGGGTTTTTTTTAATGGATAATGAATAAATAAATATTTTTTGACCCCAGGAAGAAAATATTTGTCTTACAGTTGAAAGAATATGGCAAAATATTATGGAGAAATAAATAGGCAATGTTAAAAAAAAGAAAAAGAAAAAGAAAAAGAGAAAAAAGGTAAAAAACCCAACACAAAAGTGAAGAGAGAAGGATGCAAGGAGCAGCTGCTCCTAAAATGCCACAGAACTTTGTCACTTTCTCTCTGTAATATCCAAATAATAATTTAAAATGACAGCAGAGAAGTATGTGACTGTTTGATGACAGTGGAACTGTCAGTATAAGAACTGATCATGGTGTCAATTGTTTTAGAACCGTCACTTAATAAATTGCTACAGAGTTCTACAGATTAGGCCTAAGCTTTATGTCTTTGTGTTTCCCTGTTTACTTCAGATTTTCTTCTTAATTGAGTCTGACTGTTAGAACCATAAACAATGCCAGAATATTGCAAACAATGTAGGTCTGAAGCTGATAAAGTAGCAAAAGGTCAATTGAAAGAATTAATTGAAAATTATTAACGTGAAAATTAAAATAACTTAGTAAATACCTTACTTTATACCTTAAAGACAGAAAGGATACCTCATTTTCTCACTTTATGAATAGGCTCACCAAGAGAAGACCAAATAATTTGTTCCTACCTGTAAGATACTGACCCTTTTTAGATACTGTATGAGGTAATTGGATAGTCACTAATATGAACATATGAAGAAACACAAAGCCAGAATTATTAAAAAAATTGTTATGATATGCAAAATAGTTAAACAAAATACTCTAATCTTCTTGAAAATTTCTGTGTGATGCCAGATTTGTTGTATTTTTTTTTCAGTCCAAAGTATTTCCTCCAGCTTTTCCATAAGTTCTTACGATGTCATAATATATACCATGTTATTTTTTCATATGATAGTGGTAAATAAACCATCATCTTCAAAGACAAGAACTTAATTTTTCACTTCAGAATTTTTCACTTCAGAATTCCTTTCAGTTTGGAGTATTTTGTGTCTATAATAACAACTTGACTCAGTGAAGTAGGACGATAGAAGTAAAACAGTATCCACTTATGTAATCCTGATGGTTGTCAGGTGGTAAGCCAAGATAAAAAGTTCAGGCTATGACAGCTTTCCTATGTTTCATATCCTTGCCAGCTATGTAAGAAGCATGCCAGAGCTGTATTCACTGTAATCAAATTTCTCTAGAATAGCAAGTTGTTAGGGCTATTAAATGTCTCAACTGGAAACCTCCCATATGGCTAAATTGAAAAGTGGCAGCTAAACAGGCTGAATGAACTTATGCTCATTTAAGTAGCATGCCCCAAATGCTTCCACCATCAAATATGAGGTTTTCAAGATCATATGGAGATTTATTTTGAGCAACCACCAGATTTCTCTTAAGATTTCTGTCATTAATAGGTTTCTCCTTATGCTGAATGCTGGAAAAATGTCACTGCACCAGCAGTCAAGATGCTCAGGTTCAAGTGATCTTCAATCGGATCACACACCCGGTTATGCTCTGAAGTCCAAAGGTGGGCTTCCTTCTTGCAAACATCACTGCTTTGCCAAAAACTGTAGTACTGAATCTGCCCTTATCTGATACAACCTAAAGTGAAGAACAGATCCACTAATCATCCATTCTTTACAAATTACATGTCAGAAGTATTTTATTTGCTTCTGTAATATCTCACCATTTAAGGGAAAAGAAAACAAACTATTCTTTTCTGTGGCTTCTTTAATTTTGAACTCACCATTGACGAGTCCTTTTAACATGACTTTTAACCTCAAAGAAGAATTTATCTACTTTTGTAGATTTATATATATCTTTATAAAGAATATTACTGGTTGCAGATGAATTTTGTTGTTGTTTTGGGGTTTTTAAAAATGAAAATCAAATAATCTGAAAATGCTTACAAAATTTTAAAAAATCCTATAAATTTTACTAATCTGTCTAATCACAAATATTGTTCATGATAAACAGATGGTGAGACATAGTTCTTCCATTTACATTTATTCAGTGTGATAGTTCAGAACATGTATTTTTACTGCAGCATGAAAAGAAACACAAAAACCCAAGAGCTTGGGGTGCTTTGTAAAGAATAAATTAGTGAAACAATACTTGAGTTCATATGGGTTCATATGACTGTTGCTGACACATAATGTCCTAAGAAAACTGATTAAGTTAGAGATCTTTTAGAAAATTAAAACTGTCTTTTTGCAGTTGATTGATCAACTGAAATTTTTTCATATCTGCTTAAAAGGAAGTTGTTTGGGTTTTCTTTAGAGGGTGGAGGAGAGGATTGCTATTATTATTACTAGAAGTTTGCTGTATGACAACAGATTCCAGATAACTTTAAGTGTGTATTCATGCCGTCATGGTACAGTATACCATCATTAAGGAGAAGAATTACCACTGCTCTTCTCTGACACCCTGAGATGATCTCACCTTCTGTCCTCTTTGCCTTTTCTTGTCTCAGGGGACATGAGGTTAAAACTGTATCTCATGCATAGCCTAGCTTACACCAAGTACTCTAATGGTAATTACCAATGGTGTTGGTAATCCCCTCTGTTTTGGGCTGTGGTGTTTCTTTCTAATAGTTGTGTGGTTTGGGTTTTAGGGTTTTTTTAATGCTAGATAATGGTGCATTAAAATCACTAGCTCTTGTTTGCTGTTAATGATCACATTCCTTTTACTGATGATCTTTTTGCTTTTGAATTTGACCTTTTTTTGCTCTCTGCTAAAATTTAGAGAATTGTGACAAATTCACAATAGCAATTTAGGCATCAGCATTAAAATCTGGAGAGTTGGTTTTAACCTGCACAAAGCTTTTAACATTTTTTCTTTAGTATTTTATCACCTTTGGCTTGAATATGTTTGTGTGATACTGGGCTGAAGACTTGTCTGTGTGAGTCATTCCCTAATATTTTCATTACGTTAGAGTAATCAGACTAATATAATTTTGGATTTTTTTTAAAGAAAAAACACATTAAAACCCCCTCTAATTAAGGGTTAGACTGAAACTCTGTACCTTCTCAAAGTCAACAATACATCAACAGGATTTTAAAATTTGAACATATCATAAATATTAAAGTTGAAGATTGGCCTTTTTGGAAGTACATAGCAAATCTCCCCCTGACTTCACTTAGGCCAAGCTTTCATTTCCAGATCAGCTTGCAGAAGTTTGTGAATTAAAAAAAAAAAGTCTAAATTGACAACTAATATTTCTCAGAATGAATAATTCAACCAAGTCTGTTTAAGAGAATTGTCCAGGAAAGATTTACACCATTCATTTTAAAAGAAAGAAAGAGAAAATTGTAATAAATGAGGCGGTGACTTTTCTGAGCTATAGGTGTATAAAAATATTTCCCCTGGAGAGAGGTGTTACTTTTATTGTGTAATAATAGTCTTCAGTCTCAGGCTTCAGGCATTTTATCTGCATCTTAGTAAATGGTCTACCTTTAGGACAATATTTTATCATGATTTCCCTTAAAACTAGTTACTCTTTATATGACAGAGCATTTATAGTTTTGATGGTTTGGCTCATTGGACGTAGACATCCTAGTGAGCAGCCAGTGGTGACAGAGACAGCTTCTACATCAAACTGCTAAAATAAAAAGCTATTTTAAATTGTAGAAATCAAGTGTTTACCATGAATGCTAAATCAGCTCAGCATGCTAAATCAGTTTGGCATGCTGTTCCCTGAATCCTTAGAATATTCCACATTTCTAATTCCAATTTGAAGGACAATGGATAAAACAGGCAATATAGAAAATTCTTTAGTTGTATTCTTTTGATTCCTCAAAGAGAGAAAATGGGTAGGAAATACTAGCACTAAGCAAATAAAACCAAAGAAACAAATTATGATTTTCATTCCTCTACAGAACAACTTACCACTCCTAACAAGTCTTTTCAGAAGCCAGAGATCTGCCACTGTAAAAAAAAAAAAAAACCCAAACAAATAAACATAAAGTCTTTTGCAGAGCTAATATTAAAAATATATATTTTTATGAAAAGGGAACATGATATTATAGTGAACTGAAATGTATTCTACTTATACTCCTTTCTGTGCCTATTTAGTATGTAGAGAAAAATATCAGCAATAATCATGTAACTGTGCCCTTGCACTGCTACTTCTCTGATAATGTGTAAACAGTTTTAGAATTGCACTGAATCAATAATGTTCACTAAATCCTCGTGGCTTTTTTTGATTAATTTCTTGACTACAGGTGTCTGGTCGTGACAGAGAATATGCTGATTAGTCCTTTGTGAATAAGGCATATAAAATTACTAGATTAATAAAAAAATTACTTATTTCCTTCTGGTTTTACTCAGAGCACATCTCCTTTTCTTACTCCTAAAATGTTTGTAATTAAAAAAGTAAAAAAACCAGTAACCCAATAAGGACCAACTTTTTTAGGGGGTTCATTTAATTAAACTAAATTAATTTGAAGGAGGGAACTAGTAAGACTTCCATCAGAGAAATTTTATTCATTACATATTCTTGAAAGTCAGTCTGAATACTATATGTCACAAATGAAAGCATCAGAAAATGCTTATCTCTCTTAAGATGTGTAGAAGAATCGGAATTTCTGCACAGAGAATATGTTTCAGGTAGATTCAAGCAGAAGGGCTCCTCTAACATAGCCTTAGACTTCTACTGTGCCGCTGTCAGCATCTGAACTACTCATCCTGCAGGTGCATTGGTAGTCAATGAAAAGAAAGAGGGTCCTTTAAAACACTTTTTAGCTTAATTTGCCCGACTGAAAAATAGGTGAAGGATTCAGAGTGGTACCTACCCAGAGGTAAGAATGACCAGCTCAAGCGTCAAGATGACCTGGCAGCGTGTGAAAACAGTGTAACTAACTACTCTAGAGCAGTGGTCTCCCAGTTTTTGATTGCACACCCCTAACAGTAAAACAAAAAAAAAAATTTTGAACATGCATTCTCAGTATATATATATTTGCTTATTTATAAATTATGCACATATGTCTTAGGTTTACCCAGTAAGGTTTTGGCAGCAGGAGGGTGAGCCTCAGAAGTGACCTTTTTGAGGTGAAACATGGGTCCCTCCCCTTGTATGACAGAGCGGGTTCCAGTAGGTTCCAAAATGGACCCATCACCAATATATTAAGTACATTATGAAACATATGCAAAAATATATGTTAAAATCAGTTACAATAAAGATGGAAATGAAATAAATATTTGGTTTCAAAATTTAATTTATTTGATTTATTAATCGTACAAAACCCATTTTATTCACACACCCCAATGGATTGTTTAGCACACCCCAGGGAGTGCACATATCCCACTTTGCAGGCAGCTCCCTAAGAGAGTCCGAAGTTTTACAGCCTGATTAAGTCTTCTGTTCAGTTTGTGCCAGTAACAGAATACTATGGGAATACAGTAGCATAGTAATAGCCAGGTATATTTCCATTTGGTTTCAGGTATTAATTTAATAGGATTATTCATTGTGTGAATTTGACCCTTTCAAAATCTCTCAGATACTCACAATGAAACCAAATCCTTGTAATTTTTTTTTTTGGTTTTGGGCATATACCTCATTTAATCCTTCTTGAAGATTGAAAAGCTTTTTTTCTGACTTATGGGAAGAAAACAACAATATCAAAATTCACATACTATTTTCAGTACTTTTTAATAACCTTACATATGAAGTGGGATTTCTCTTTCCAAATGTTTAAAAATAATCTAGTTGTATGTTTATTCAGTCATTATACTGACATTCATTTCCTTCTTTTCCACCAAAGAAATTATAAGGAATAAAGAAAGGATAATGCTCTTTTAAGAATTTTGGAAGATGTTATAACTAGAGACAACAGGAACAGAAGAACAGTGGACTTGCTGAATTGGGATAAGAATACTGTTTTAACTTCAGAACCTAAAGTGTAAAAGGGCCCAAAATGGAAAAGAGTAGGAACATTTGAGAAATCTTGAGAACATTCTTCCCACAGTGAGTCATAAGAAAGGTGGACCATACTAATGCTATGGAGACCAAGAACAAAAAGGCTTAGGTGCTGAGAACACTTCAGTGTTGTCTGCAGAGGTGATCATCTTCTCTTGGCTTTGTAAGAAGTCATGGGGATGGAATCAGTCAGCTGCAGGTGACCTCAATCCCCTGTAAATTATTAATGGTGTGTTCCAAAGAGAAGCCATGGAAGATCTTTCTTTATCTCATTAAAAGCAGCATTGCTCATTTTCAAACTTGAAATGCCTATGTCACAGAGTCTTGTTTCTGTGCTGCTTATTGTTATGAATTATTATTATTATTTGCCTCATATTATAAAAGCCAACATCACACAATTGGGTCTTGGAAAGATGAATGTTGTGCTTGCAGAGGGACCTACAGTGCATAATGCACATTTTAATTCAGGAACAGACATGCTCATCTTTACATAGAAATCTTTAACTCTTGATGCTTTATTCGTTTTGTTGAAGTAGATAAGCTCAAGGAACAAACTGTAAAAAGTATCCTGCCCATTTGCTTTTTTTTAGTAGATTCTTCTGAAGAAAAAATAAAAAATAAGAGTTAAAATATCGCTTAAAATGCACTTTAAAGGAAAATACAGATTTTTTTCCTCTCAGGCACAAACCCCTACCTCTACTGTCCAGAATCAGTGTGTGCTGTCTCTTGCTCTCTTGCTCTATTGACAGAGTTCAAGCTCAGAAGTACTTCAGTTTTCATTTTTTTTTTAATTTAGTCTGATGGGCTTGTTTGTTTATTTAGTTGTTGTTGTTTTTTTTTAACTTAAAACATTGATACACATATTTCTGTGTCGTAGTGATTTGCCAAGCTTACAGTTTTTCTTAAATACATAATTATTTATATAAATTGTTGGACAAGTAAGAAAATTGCCCTGCTAAGCTACGACTCCTATCATCTTGTTTGCCATTTCTTCTTATCTGTGGTGCTCTCCTATGTACTTATTCTCACATTTCAAAGGATCACACACATGGAGTTACTCTCCACTTTAGTGGCACTCAAAAGAATATTTGCCATTGACATATCCTATGTGATGTAGTATGAACAGAATATTAAATAAGCTAATTTTAAGTGAGATATTTTAATACAACCTAAGGAAAAAATAGTGGATCTAGTTCGATTTAAGAACTACACAGCCAAAAAATGGCTGCTTGTATCACTGTATATTTTTTTTTCCACTGGAGAAAGGAAGTTCAGACTAGATCAGGAATGTATTTTTATGGTATTATTGTAATAGATCTGTAGTTTATTAATTGAGGTTTCCAGCACACATCTTTGTCAGCACTTATATTTGTTATGGTGGCAACACACTGGTGAATGCAATATTGGTACAGAAACAGAGCTGTCTGATGTCCATTTGCATATCAAGTGTAATCTGGATTTCAGCCCTGTTTACAGTAATTTCATTTCCAGCAAAATTGTGGAAGGTAGAACAAAAGAGCAATGAGATGTTTTTGCTAAACTATTTTGTTAGTTTGCCTTTCCATTTCCATTCAATTCTTTTTTTTTTTTCTTTTCTTGTTAGCTTTTGACATGTAACATGAAATTTTCAAAAGTGCCTAAGGGCCATATTAAAAAATGGACTGAGTAATCTGAAGTGGGACTTACTCTGCAGATACCTGTAAGGAAGGGTATGGTACAGAAAAGCCCTGAACAATCTCTGTAGGCATGTTGTTAATCAAATGCAAAGTTTTGTGGAGACTAGAAATACATACCCAGATGTTCCTAAATCCTCACACATTTGATTTCAGCATTTGAGTTTTCTTGGGATGAAGAATTTAGATATTCCTCTGCTTAAATCCTCTGGAGCTGACTTTTGGAGACAATCTCAGAATATGCATAATACAGAAGAGACGGAACTGACATCTTTCAAACTGTCTTGTTATTTAACACTTTCCTTTGAAGCCCTGGTGGAATAGAAAGAAACTCTGTTTTTATATACTGATCAGAAATTTCAACAGGCTGCTTTGTTCCTCATTGTCCCTGACAGACTTTATATTTCCATTTCTCAAGTTAGTGAAGCAGATTTACACCACTAGATAACACAGCAGGTGGGAAGATCACCTTATCCTTTTCTTTGTAGAAGCCGTGCCAAAATTCAGACTTGGATTCATTTGGACAGAAAGAAGGAATAAAAGAATCTACAGACTAACAGTTACTGTGAGTGTGAACCCCTGTTTTCTAGAACTTGTTCAGCATTTTGGATTAGACTTTCCTGGCCTCAGCTGATTTCTCTGAAGAAACAAGCTTATTTTTGCTCTCTCTTAAGCATTGAAATGGCCCCTTTTTTTTTTTTTTTTTTTTAAGATTTTAATGACATGGGGAATTAGCTTCAAAAATCACTTAAGAACTTACAGGTGTTTGCTTCTACACTGTAAACTATGGGATATATACTTCTTTTGCCTTATCCCTTATAAAATAAGATACTTTTGTATTAAATGTAATATTTAATAATAATAATAGTAATAATAATAGTAATAATAATAAACACAGCAACAGTGTTATTTGTTTATAATGCATGTAATTAATGTATAGCAAAACATTGGGTATTTTTTGACTCTTAACAACCATTTGTTTTAGGATGCCTTCCATCTCTCATTTTACTGTATTGTCTCACTAATGGCACAAGAGCATCACAGAATGAAACCCTGAGGGCTCCATGCTGCAGATGCAGCAGCAGGAGCTCCAAAACACTCCTTTTCAGAGCAGATGAACAACAGCCAAATTACTCGTCTTGATCAAAGAACTGGCAGTGTCTGCTGCCTGAGTGTTGGCTCCAGGAGGAAAGAAAGAACAAGCTGATAGACTGTGTGTTTGTGGTGGGATGTGGGGAAGAGAACAGGGAATGGGACAGTACGGGAACTGCTTGTTCTAGCAGTGTATAAACTGCTGTGCTAGCAGTAAACTTTTGGGCAACTCACCTGAGTTGTGTCCCAGCAGAACTGCTCCTACAGCTGAGTCACTGCTGAGGCTTTTACTACATTGAAGAGATCATTCAGACATATATGGGTTTTTTTTTCACCCCAGTAATAAACATGTGGGGTCATGGTAGCTGGAGAATGTTCCCTTACACAAAGCTCTGTTTGACATCTACAAGCAGAAGATCAGTGGTGCGTATCATTCCTGAATAAAGGGATGGGACCCCCTTTAGCAAAACTGGTATGAAGCCTGTCCTTCAACTTTTTTTTTTTCCTTTTTTCCTTTCTCCTTTCTTTCTTTCTTTCTTTCTTTCTTTTTTAATTCAAAGTTTTAGTTACTTCCTAATAATTAATGAGATTTAAAAAAGTTTTCTGTAGCAGCAAGTGATGCATAGTGGAGAACTTTTTCTAGGACAGAAGCTCTATTTTCAAAGAAAACCTCTTTAATACTGCCCATTTAAGTGAGTGATATCCATTATTGACAGTGAAATATATCAAGAACATTCTGTCCTGAGTGTAATCACTGCAAACAAAATAATAAAAAAGCAACTACTATGAAATAAAAGACATCCTGTGTTTGTACTTTTTGACAGCAAATTTTAGCATGTTCCCCCCGGTATTCACATGAGC